>CM057340.1:477326452-477586835 GCA_030015575.1 Agapanthus africanus
GAAGATGAAGTACATGCTGTATTCCCTGCTCGACCTTCAATACGAACGTTCGCTGATGAAGAACAAAATCTACAAGTCGCCATGGTGCCGCTTAAACACCGTAAGGAACTGGATGCACTTGATACTTATAATGTAGAAGAGCTGCAAACGTTCTATATCCCTCCCAGGCGAGAAAGCCAACAAGCAATTCTATTCTACCGCTCTGAAGAAACCAAAGTGGAGAAAGAAATCTGGCATTGCGCGGATCCTACGCTCGACAGGCTTCAGCCTATCCGTCTTTCCAGATATTATACGGAAGGTTTGAAAAAGCTGCTGAAACGCCAGAGGATATCCTTCAAGCAGACCGTTCGAAAAGCCAAGTTCTATGACAAAGTCTGGAACGTTCCTGGGACTCAACGCAAACTGCCTAATGGAAGAATGGAGACAATCGGGCTTGGATACATCCGGTCAATGAAACGAGAGCTACTACACGGTTGCTACGTCGTATATGACTTCGATGAAGAAGCGGATGCTCAATGGGAGGACGCTAACCCTGAGCCAGTGAAAGTTCCAGATGCAAAAGTGCTCGGTCCGTCGTCCGAAGAACAAATGGACAAGCTTATAAGGGAAGCGGGTCAAAAAGTCTGGGACGATCATAACCGCGAAATAGCCATCTATGAGAAAGTCAAAACGCAACGCCTCCTACAACAGGCCGTGAAAGATGAAAATGCCGCTCCTTGTCAACCTGTTATAAAGAAGGCCCGACGCAGAGGCAGAAACAAGTCGAAACGCGAAAAAGGCGCTCAACAGCAACGAAGCGGGGCTAAGAGGCCACGCGAACGAAAATCGAGCGGTTCCGATCTATCCCTCATGAGAAAAATGGGTCGAGCATACTCTTTTCCTCGGGACAAGACCAAGAAAATACTTGACCTCGCTTTAAAACATCAAATGGTTACACTGCCGGAGTCTAAACACCCCGAACAAGCAGGCGAAGTCTCTCACCCGAACTATTGCCCCTATCACCGAGTGATAGGGCACCCTCTCGAGGACTGCTTCACCTTCAAGAATTGGGTCGAAGATCAGTATCAGCTTGGCAAGTTCGCTCTGTCTGACAACTGGAGGGTAGCGCCGCCACAAAAGCACGAACCCAAGCCAACGGAAGAAGAACCGGTTCCACATTGGGATTGGAAGCGAATTCGTACTTGTCACGTGATAACAATATTAAAAGAAGAGCCCGAGAACATGGATGACCTTCCCTGGTGCTTCGAAAATAGCAACGATGAGGTGATCTCAGAGTTTCCACCAGCGCCGAAAGAGCTGGAAGATGGAATCCATACCACGGCGGATAACCTCAAGAAAATTGAATTGGGAACGGCGAATGACCCATGACCGACATTCATTAGTGAGCTGATGTCTGAAGAGAAGGTGGCTTTATTAAAAGACCTGCTTATGCAGCATAAAGATTGCTTCGCGTGGAACTATTCCGAAATGCCGGGACTCGATCCAGAAATTGTTGTGCATAGATTGGCGATATCTCCGGACGTCAAACCAGTCAAAAAGGCGCCGAGAAGAATGCGGCTCGAGCTTGAGATGAGAATCAATGCCGAGGTCAAGAAGCTGATCGACTCTGGCTTCATCCAGGAAGTCCAATACCCTTAATGGATCGCCAACATTGTCCCGGTGATGAAGAAAAATGGGACAGTGCGCATATGCGTAGACTTTCGGGATCTCAATAAAGCTTGCCCGAAGGATGATTTCCCAGTGCCAGTCACCGAACTGATGATAGACAATACGTCCACTCACGAGGTTTTCTCCTTCATGGATGGCTCATCGGGATATACTCAGATAAAAATGCATCCCGAAGACCAGAAGCACACCGCCTTCAGGACTCCGTTGGGTATATTCTGTTATAAAGTGATGCCCTTCGGTTTAAAGAACGCCGGTGCCACCTACCAGAGGGCCATGACGAAGATCTTCGATGACCTCATACACGAAATCGTCGAATGCTATATCGACGATCTCGTGGTTAAAAGCAAATCATACAAGGAATATCTCGAGCATTTGAAGACCGTATTTCAACGCCTTCGACAATACAACTTGAAGATGAACCCTCTCAAGTGTGCATTCGGAGTTTCCTCGGGAAAATTCTTAGGATTCATCGTCCGACACCGGGGTATCGAGATAGATCCGTCAAAGATCAAGGCGATCATGGAAATGCCTCCGCCAAGGACTCTCAAACAGCCGCGGTCTCTCCAGGGGAGGCTCGCGTATATATGGCGATTTATAGCCAACCTTTCAGGTAAGTGCCGTCCTTACAGCCACCTGATGAAGAAGGGAACCCCGTTCGTCTGGGACCAAAAATGCCAAAGCGCGCTAGACGAGATCAAGCAATACTTGCAGAACCCGCCGGTATTGGCCGCTCCGGTCAAGGGAAAACCTCTCATTCTCTATACAACCACCCTCGAAGGCTCCTTAGGCGCATTATGGGCACAAGAGAATGATCAAGGGAAGGAAAGAGCGCTCTACTACTTAAGTCGAGTTCTGCTGGGGGCAGAAAGCAACTACTCCCCCATTGAAAAACATTGCCTGGCGTTGATCTTTGCGATAACAAAGCTTAGACACTATGCGTTGGTGCATGAGGTCCGTCTCATTTCGAAGGCGGACCCTCTTAAATATTTAATGTCAAAGGCCATATTGACGGGACGACTCGCTAAATGGTCCCTGCTCTTGATGGAGTTCTCGATAACATATCAACCTTTCAAGGCAGTGAAAGGCCAGGCCATCGCCGACTTCCTCGCTGAGTATCCGATACCCGCCGATTCTCCTTTAAATTGCGATCTTCCAGACGAACATGCGTTTGATGCGATCGACGGCGGTGATACCCGATAGGAGCTTTATTTCGATGGAGCATCTTCCATGAAGAAACGCAAACAAAGTACCCCTATAATCAAATCGGGGGTAGGACTCATCTTTGTAACGCCACAAAGAGGGATAATGCGTTTTGCTTTCTCCCTAACGGAGCCGAGGACGAATAATGAAGCCAAAAGAAGCCTTGATTGCAGGTCTCGAGATCGCCATCGACATGGGAATTGAAAACCTTCTCATATACGGAGATTCTTAACTGGTCGTTAGTCAAGTAAACGGTGACTACCAAGCGTGCAAACCGGAGTTGGTGAAGTACGGCGAAAAGGTGCAACAATTGTTGACCCAAATTCCTTCCTACACTTTGGAGAACATACCGCGCGCGAAAAACAGCAAAGCGGACGCGTTGGCCAAGCTCGCCAAGGAACTGGCTGACGAGAAACTCGATGGCGTCAGAATTGTGGTACAAAGCCGTCGGGTGCTCGCCCCAGCAGAAATATCTCCGGAATCATCCGAAGAGAAGGGAGCGACTGAACGGACGACCTTGTGTTCAGACCATAATATTGCATTTTTCATTCCCCTACTCTTATCCATTTTATAAATAAACAGGTACTCTTGACGCACCTTTGTTACATGTTACAGGACACAGGGCTTGGATGCGAATGCAGTGAAAAAGACGAAAGCTGATACAGAAAAGGGACTTTTGACCAACAAGTAGACGGATCCTAGTAAAGCCTAGACGAAGAACAGTGCAAGGTCCAAAATGTCTAGTGAACGGTTAAAAGATAGCTACAAGTATTCACTGAAACATCTGGAGGAGAATAAGAAGTCCAACAGAGAAAACAACTATGGAAATAGAAATCCCAAGAAGCAGAGAAGGAAGCCCAAAAGTTTCACAGCCCAACTCTTCTCTTTGGCCGCGGAACCGCGGCCAAACCCAGCCTGGAGCCGCGGTTCCGCGGCCATTTAATGCCCGTGTCGGTGAATTTTTCTTCTGTTGCTGCGTCGGTGCGGGTGTTGGGATTTTTCGAGGGCAAATCCGTAATTGCACATCTGCGAGAGTCTGTAACCCTAAATTTTCCTGTTTACTTATAAATTGTAATCGAAAATTGTAAAACCCTATGCCTCTTTTCAATCAATAAAATTCAGACTTTCTGGGAGTTTATTCAGATCTGTTCTTCTTGCTTGGAGGTAGCCATCGAACTAGTAAGTATTTTTATTCCTTTAATTAAAATGTTTTATCATCCCCTAATGAGCGAGTAGTCTCCTCGCTTGTTAGGGTTAGTCTTAGGGAAAGGGTTGAGAGATGAGATCTCTCACCCCTTTCAATGCCCCATGTACCTAATGAATTAGAACTCTATGCATACACGCACAACCGCTCCCTACGGCACCCTACCCCTCGAGGTAACGGTGAACCGTAGTATAAAGGGCCGGTTGCGCGTGTTTTCCATAGGGGTTAGGGTAATTATCAACAAAGGAAGGATGCGAATCTAGAGGAAGAAGCATCTTCCCAAAAGATTCGGATTCACTTTATTGATAATAACCGTAACATCTAATAGATCTAAAAAAGAAGGCATTGAAAGCGGTGAAGAAAAACGTTAATCTCCAAAACTTCCCCTAAGCCTAACCCTAGCAAGATTTTTAATTAGATTAATTAGATCCAGTTTTTATAGATTTTAGAAATCAACCAAAACGACACTTTGAATCAACTCGTTAAAACACATAAAAGGAATTTACCCATCTCTGTGGATCGACCCGTACTCACCGGCTAGCTGCAAAGCGACGCCGTTTCTGATTGCGGTAAATACAAGTTTTTGACACTAATCAAATGGCGCCGTTGCCGGGGATGGCGTAATATTTCTTTTTGTGAATTTTCGGGTTGATATAAATTTTAAAAATTATAAAAATCTGAAAATATAAAAAAAAAATACAAAAATTATCAATTTTGATCTGTTTGAAGGGTGTATCTTTTGAATCTTGCAGGAACGGCGAAGAATTGCGGATCTGGAAATTTACAGAGGGCCAATCAGAAAAGTACATATCAGAACAGAGAGGAACTGACAGTACAGAACAGTACAATTTTTTTCAGAACCTGAAACCCTCATACTGCCGCGTTTCCGCCGCATAAGGGGGCCCCGCGCCGCGGATCCGCGCTCTTCCTGCCACGTCAGCAGTTCAAAGTTAGTGGGTTTGTTCTCTTTTCCTCCCCTCTGCAACCTCCATATCTCCACTGTAAAAATTTTCTGCAGGGATTCTTTGCGCTAAAATTCTTCTTCCCCCTTCTAAATAACAGATTTCTGCAGGTTTCTTTGTGCCGCGCTAAAAATTGATTGCAAGTGAAATTTTACTGTTTTGCATAATTTAACCGGACTCTAAGGGGCTAATTGACCAAACTCAGATTGGGTGGGGATTTCATCACCCTTCCCAGGACCCCAGAAAACACCTAAAGCATGTGCATTGACCAAAATTAATTAAAAAAGACTAGACTCGGACCTAAGGATATCGAGCTCAATAGGAAAAGGACTAGTATAGGCATCGGCAGTTTATCCTAACCGACATTGCGGTGTCTAGGCTAGTAGTTATTAATTAGGCCCACTGTAGTGCTGGTTCCTTCCCACTTACCTGGCCGTACTTGTCCGTGAAGAGGCGGTTTGAGCTCCTATTTCTAGCCCTAGTTAGGAGCTATCTAGCAGACCTAGGTGACCCTAGATCTAGGCTTGATTGTGCATGTGTGGTTGATACATTTGTGTCACGTGTCCCTTTTCAAAAACCTCTTTGCAAAACTCACAAAAAAAATAAAATAAATAAATCTTTTCAAAAACTTGCAACTTGCCGCTAAAACCTTGCAATTCACTTCCATCACTTCCCTCCATTGACGTTATCTTACCCCCACATTCTGTTTTTCTATTTTTTCTGACTACACTACTCCTTTAGTGTATGTCACTTTGGACTAGGGATACTAACGCCCGATTAGTCCGTGTTTCGTTGGTACCGACCGACGAACCCTTCGACGAACCCTTCGTCGACATTCCGTCCATTTCCTTACCTCCACCTTCAAATTCTTCTTTCGAAGGTATGTCGGGATTCAACCCCAACGATACCTTACCGACGGGAATGATTCCACCTCCGCCAGGTGCGAATAACCCGAATCTACCGCCTGTAGTAGCGCCCGCACGAGTTGCACTCCAGAATCTCTTCTACCCCGTCCGCACTTCTTTACCCACATGTCTTTCACCCCCACCGGCAAATGGGTATAATTTTGAAATAAAACCACATTTCATCAATATGCTGCCAAAATTTCATGGTTTGGAATCTGAAGATGCGTATATTTTTATTAATAAATTCCAAAATGTATGCGCTATGATGAAAACAACCCAATTAAGTGACGACGCGATAAGACCAAGGGTCATTCCTTTTACCTTATGTGACCTAGCCGAGAAGTGGCTATACAGCACCGCATCATATTCCATCAGAAATTGGGACGAGTTTGTAAGAGCTTTTTTGAAAAAGTTCTATCCTCATCACAAAACTGCTAGAATCCGAAACGAGATAATACAATTTTCATAGCTTCCTTCCGAACCATTTTGGAAGTGCTTCGAGAGATTTAAAGACCTACTCGTTCAATGCCCTCATCATGGGATCGAAAGTTGGCAACTTTGCCAAACATTATATGAGGGATTGAACGCAGCAACGAAGCAGTTGCTAGAAACAATATGTCAAGGTCATTTTCTCTCCAAGTCTAGCGACGAGGCGTGGCAGTTTCTTGAGGATCTTAGTGAGCAAACAATTCAGTGGGAGAGTACCAAGACCACAGCATCTTCTTCTGTTGGTCAATCTAGGGCAGGCATACATCAAATAGATATGTCGATTGCTATGAAGGCCGAGATGGCCTCACTTATGAAAAAGCTAGAAGCCATTGAGACCAAAATCTCATCGTCTTCTCCTGCCCCTACTCTACCCACACGAACTGTTTGTGCTTGTTGTGCGAATCCATCGCATCTAACCGAAGAGTGTCCTTATAATGCACCTATTCAAGGACAGGATCAAGTCAATGCTGCATTTCAGCAACGACAAAGAAATGATCCGTACTCTTCGACATACAATCAGGGGTGGAGGAGTCACCCAAATTTCGCTTGGAACCAAAATCAACAAGTCCAAGGAAATAATAATTTTCAAAGACCTCCTCCACAACAACAACAAGCACCCTTACAAACTCAAAACCAGCAACCTTTCCAACAACAACCTTATACAAATCAAACGAACAATTTGGTGCAACCAAATGATGATAAGGTTAGCTCGCTCGAGAAAAGTCTAGATGCATTTCTCAAGCAATCTACAGAATCCGCAGCAAGATTTGAAAGTTATGTTCAATCTTTAATGCATAACAATGCCTCACACAATCAAAGTATCAAATCTATTGAGGCACAAATTGCACAATTAACTGCTGCATTGAGCGAGAGAGAAAAGGGAAAGCTTCCATCTCAACCATTGCCAAATCCCGGTCACACACAAAATGCATATCACAATCACAATGTAAATGCGGTGACCACGTTGAGATCCGGAAGAGAGTTGCAAAATAATGTGGGAACTAGTGATGACATCCCCGCCGGTGGTTCTTCTTCTTCTTTTTCTTCGTCTTCTCCATCGTCACCTTCCCCCTCTTCATTTTCTTCACTTTCTTCTTCACCTTTTTCTTTAGAGCCTATTCTCCACCTTTCACACGGCTCTACTTCTTCTAGCTCGAACGGACCCAATTCTCACAACATGAACACATCTACACCGGGATCCGTTCCTACTCCACATTCTACTCCACAGATATGTGACTCAACTAATTTTCAAAATGCACCATTTCCAAACAGGTTGAGTCCCAATAAACCAACTGCACAAGTGGAGAAGATTGTGGAATTATTTAAGCAGGTTAGCATAAATATACCTCTCTTGGATGCAATCCAACAAGTCCCTTCATACGCGAAAATCTTAAAGGGATTATGCACCTCGAAGAGAAAGGCATCTCAAGTACCCAAGAAAGTGCTAGTGGCTAGTGCAGTGAGCAATGCTATTAACCACCATCAAACCTTACCCCAAAAACGAAAGGACCCCGGCTGTCCTACTATTTCAATCACAATTGGGGATAAGAAAATTAATCGAGCACTTTTAGATCTTGGGTCTAGTGTTAACCTGATTCCCTACTCCGTGTACGAACAATTAGGGGTTGGAGAGTTGAAACCCACTCGTTGCACTCTCCAAATGGCTGATCGATCAATCACCTATCCAAGGGGTCAACTAGAGGATGTGTTGATCAAAGTTGGGGAGTTCATATTCCCCGTTGATTTTATTGTTATGGATACACAACCTGTTGCTAACCCAAGAAACCAAATTCCGGTGATTCTAGGTCGACCATTTTTGGCCACTTCCAATGCCGTGATAAACTGTCGCAATGGCTCCATGACTCTATCCTTTAGGAAAATGTCTAGTGAGTTCAATATTTATAAGATGGGAAGTCTGCCCCCTGTACCAAAAACTAGTACACGAGAAGTTTGCTCTATTCACGAAATCACGCAGGAGAACTGCGAGCTTGAAAGATTCTTGTTTAATGAAAACAGTTTTGACGCTACTATTGCGTCCCTCCTTGAGCCTACGACCATTGACACAACCGATACTAATTATGAATGTTTCACTTTTTCGGATGATGACGACTCACAGCCCGAATATGAGTCGTTTGAATTTTTGGATGAGTCAGTCGAGCCATCCGAATCGGTTGTTTGCAGTGATTTCGAACCTGTGTTGGAGTCCTTTGAGTTCGAGGTAGATTCCGCAATGATTCTTTCGCCTCCAAAACTCGAACTCACGCCCTTGCCGTCTCACCTTAGATATGCTTACATAGGTGAGAATGAGACCTTTCCCATTATCATATCGGCCTCTCTAGCCCTCGAGCAAGAGAATGCCCTCTTAATGGTCTTACAAGATAGGCGGCAAGTTTTCGATTGGACTATGGCGGACATCGAGGAGATAAGTTCCCTCATAATTGAATATCATATACAATTTATGGATGATGCCGAGTCAATTGAGGACCCACAGGAACATCTTGGGGGTATTGTGGTGAGGCAACCTCCTTTAGAAGTTGAAATACCCCCATTTCTTTTAATAAGCTACGAGAATGCCAACACTCCACTGATTGCTGATCATTTCCATTCTCGTTTTGATGCATCACCATCGCCTGTATATTTACCTCCACACCTCCCATACCACTACTTCTATCTTCCCCAATTCTTTGTGGATCGCTACAATTTATTCTTCCACCAACCAATACTCGTTACTGATAAAATTTTCAACTGGTTGGTGTTGACGTTTGGTCTATGCAAAATTTGACAGTAATGTCTAACATAGTTTAAATGAAGTTTGGGGGAGGGCCTTTTTGTATATATTTTTGTTTTGCTTAGCAATAAAAAAATTTATAAATAAATAAACAGGGGAGTGCCGGTATTTTGACCCTCTTGGTTTAGCATGACAGTGAGGACACTGTCAAGTTCAAGTTTGGGGGTATGCTCGGTACGTCTTCTTCCTTCGCATTCATTTGTATATATTTTAGCATTTGCATATTTATTTGAAAAACCATAAAAATTGGAAAATTTCGAAAATTATAAAAATTATTGTATTCAATTTTGGCTTATTTGACTAGAGTTTGACAAATAGGTTAACTGGCTAGGAACAACTAGATCTTAGACTTGGTAAATTAAAAACCCTAAAAATAACCTTCCTTAAAGTTTAACGGTAGAAAGTATATGTCTTGTAGTTTATTTAGAAATGGGCAAATTTTGGGTTCACTTCTTGGGCTAAGTCGAAACAAGGGAAGAGTATTGATGTTCTTATTAGAGTATAAGTTTGAAAAATAATTCCTAGCTTAAATCTAGATTCTGAAAATGTATACCCTACAACTTGCACAAACACGCACCTTGAAACTTGGAATAGTAGAAGAGACCTTGAAATGCTCTTGTCTAAAGTCCTTAGTACAATGAAAATAAAAAAATAAAAAAAGTGAATAAAGAAAAAATGAACACTGGTTTTTGTGATTACTTAAGGCTGCAAAAATAGAAAAATATTTAGCGAGGGTGCTTCATCACCTAGTGCCTTAGACCAACTGGTTTGGGAGTCACTGGTAAAAGCTTTGGGTGTTGCAAAACTAGGAAGTACGCTTTAAAGTGCTAACGCATCTTGTAATCGGTTGTTGGTACCTCAAGAAGTATTAGCGGTCGCATGAAGGATGTGTAAGCAAAATTCACCAATTAATAAGTGCTTTGGACAAAAGGACAAGAATATGATTGCTTGATTTGAATTTCCAAGTGTAGGGGTGATTTATACACACACGTAGGGTTATGTGATTGGAGTTTAGATGAGAGAAAGGAGTGAAGAATAGAACTTGTATCTTTAATAGAGTTGATAAAAATTCCTAAGTGGAGATGGAAACCCTAGAAGGAAGACTTAAGAAATGCCGAAAGCTAAGTAGGTCTACACAGCATATATAATCTTAAGTTAAATAATGAGAAAGTGTGAAGAATGTGGGTGGATAATTTGCGAGTCAAAAGATAATAGAATTCCTTGTTAGAAAACCTAAATGGAGAACTAAAGTTAATAGGCCGAATTGATAGGATTTTGTGGGTGTAATCCGCTGAAAACCCTCAGGAGACAACACTCCTCCTACTAGGGACACCTAGAGGTTTAACGGCTTGTTGCACGTGCTCAGTGCAATCGCGTTTCCCTGCGAAAGTGCGGTTAGGATTTTAGTGAATAAAAATAAGTTTGCTCGAGAACGAGCAAAAGATAAGTTTGGGGGTATTTGTTCAGACCATAATATTGCATTTTTCATTCCCCTACTCTTATCCATTTTATAAATAAACAGGTACTCTTGACGCACCTTTGTTACATATTACAGGACACAGGGCTTGGATGCGAATGCAGTGAAAAAGACGAAAGCTGATACAGAAAAGGGACTTTTGACCAACAAGTAGACGGATCCTAGTAAAGCCTAGACGAATAACAGTGCAAGGTCCAAAATGTCAAGTGAACGGTTAAAAGATAGCTACAAGTATTCACTGAAACATCTGGAGGAGAATAAGAAGTCCAACAGAGAAAACAACTATGGAAATAGAAATCCCAAGAAGCAGAGAAGGAAGCCCAAAAGTTTCACAGCCCAACTCCTCTCTTTGGCCGCGGAACCGCGGCCAAACCCAGCCTGGAGCCGCGGTTCCGCGGCCATTTAATGCCCGTGTCGGTGAATTTTTCTTCTGTTGCTGCATCGGTGCGGGTGTTGGGATTTTTCGAGGGCAAATCCGTAATTGCACATCTGCGAGAGTCTGTAACCCTAAATTTTCCTGTTTACTTATAAATTGTAATCGAAAATTGTAAAACCCTATGCCTCTTTTCAATCAATAAAATTCAGACTTTCTGGGAGTTTATTCAGATCTGTTCTTCTTGCTTGGAGGGAGCCATCGAACTAGTAAGTATTTTTATTCCTTTAATTAAAATGTTTTATCATCCCCTAATGAGCGAGTAGTCTCCTCGCTTGTTAGGGTTAGGCTTAGGAAAAGGGTTGAGAGATGAGATCTCTCACCCCTTTCAATGCCCCATGTACCTAATGAATTAGAACTCTATGCATACACGCACAACCGCTCCCTACAGCACCCTACCCCTCGAGGTAACGGTGAACCGTAGTATAAAGGGCCGGTTGCGCGTGTTTTCCATAGGGGTTAGGGTAATTATCAACAAAGGAAGGATGTGAATCTAGAGGAAGAAACATCTTCCCAAAAGATTCGGATTCACTTTATTGATAATAACCGTAACATCTAATAGATCTAAAAAAGAAGGCATTGAAAGCGGTGAAGAAAAACATTAATCTCCAAAACTTCCCCTAAGCCTAACCCTAGCAAGACTTTTAATTAGATTAATTAGATCCAGTTTTTATAGATTTTAGAAATCAACCAAAACGACACTTTGAATCAACTCGTTAAAACACATAAAAGGAATTTACCCATCTCTGTGGATCGACCCGTACTCACCGGCCAGCTGCAAAGCGACGCCGTTTCTGATTTTGGTAAATACAAGTTTTTGACACTAATCACCTTGCAAATAGAAGACCAGGAAAAGGCTGAGGATTGGAGGGAAGTCTTCATAGACTACTTTAAGTCCCACCGAATGCCTGAAGAAGCGTCCATAAGACATCAGCTCATGAAACGAGCTCTGTCTTTCGCCTTCATCAACGATACTCTGTACAAGAGGTCATTTGATTCTCTATGGCTGAGAAGCCTAGGGCCTAAAGAAGCAAAAAGTGTCGTTCAGGAAGTTCATGACGGACTCTGTGGTTCTCATCAATCGGGCCCAAAGATGAAGTTGAAGATTAAACGGATGGGCTACTACTGGCCCACGATGATTCAAGATTGCCTCGAATATGCGAAGCAATGTCACTCATGCCAAATTCATGGGGACTTCATCCACCAGCATCCAAATCCATTACATCCAACGGTGGATAGCTGGCCGTTCGAGATGTGAGGAACTGACATAGTCGGCCCTATCGAACCAGCATCGTCCAGGGGACATCGTTTCATCCTGGCGATGACTGATTACTTCTCCAAATGGGCAGAAGCAGTACCGCTGAGGGAAGTGAAGACGAAGAATATTCTCCATTTCTTTAAGACGCACGTCATATATCGGTTTGGAACTCCACGACGGATCATCTCTGATAACGGGCCAGCTTACAGAAGCCACAAGATCAGTCGCTTCAAACAGCAACACAATATAGACTGGAGATATTCCTCGGTTTATAATCCACGAGCTAATGGTCTAGCTGAAGCCTTCAACAAAATCTTGACAAAGATCATGAAGAAGACGGTGTCCCGAAATAAGAAGGACCGGCATGAGAAGCTGCAAGAAGCTCTTTGGGCGTATCGAACTACGTTCAAGACAGCCACAAACACAACGCCATATGCCCTGGTATTCGGTACAGAAGCAGTACTACCCCTCGAGATAGAGTTACCCTCTCTACGAGTGGCAGTCCACTACGAGCTAACAGATGAAGAAAATGCTCACCTTCGGCTTGAGGAGCTCGATGCCCTCGATGAGACCCGGCTCATAGCGCAGCAAAATCTGGAGGCCTATAAAGCAAAGATGACGCGCTCATATGAAAGACTAACCCGACCAAGGACATTCCGCTAAGGCGAACTTGTGCTAGTTGTCAAAAGGCCTATGATCCCCAATCGCGCCAAGCGGGGAAAATTCGAGTCAAACTATGAAGGCCCGTACATCATAGATAAGGTCTACCAGGGTGGGGCCTATCTACTCATGGATATGCACGGTGAAAGGTCTTTCAGGCTGATAAACGGTCGCTTCCTAAAGAGATACTATGCTTAATGAGCCACAGCCTAGGTCAATGGTAGATGACGACGACTATGTCCGCTTGCTATCTTCCTAAGCTCAAGCTTTATAAGCAGTAGCCGGCCTTCTCCATGACGGACCGAAACGTCCTTAAACTAATAGCGGACCGAAACATCCTTAAACTAATACCGCAGCATCCGTAGGCTGACAAAATAGAAAAAAAAATATATAAAAAAATATAAATAAATAAAAACGGTATGTCTATAAGCAAAAAGGGGCACGGATGAAAACCCGAAAGGGCTCCGTGAGTAAAAACAGTAGGACTACCGGCGAGTGTTCGTGAAAACCCGAAAGGGCGCGACCTCGTAAAAAAAATGAAGAAAAGAAGAAGAAAATAAAAAAAAATAAAATAAAAACGGTATGTCCATAAGCAAAATGGGCACGGATGAAAACCCGAAAGGGCTCCGTGAGTAAAAACAGCAGGACTACCGGCGAGTGTTTGTGAAAACCCGAAAGGGCGCAACCTCGTTAAAAGACCCTTATAAGGTCCCCTCGACCTTGTAAGGAGAAACCACCCGCGTGAGATCCTTACGACTCGCATGAGAGCAGCACACTTAGGGATCCCCACGATTCCTAAGGAGAAAATACACTTGCGAGATCCTCACGACTCATAAGGAGAACTCTCTTACGGGACCCTCACGGCTCATAAGAGTTGAAAGTCTTAAGTTACAGAGACCTAAACCTGTGCTTAAGCAACCCCCACAACCTTCGATATTGCCGTACAAGTGGCTCAATACTGACCCTTGTATACAATCCACGGGCGCGAATAAACATTTCCCTAACCAAGTTTCATCCGTGATTGGGGATATGTGCGCATGATGAACAACCCTTATAAGTCCTCTCGACTTACAAGGAGAAAACCCTCTTGTAGGATCCTTACGACTTACAGAGGAACATATACTTAGGAATCCTCACGATTCCTAAGGAGAAAATACACCTACACGATCCTCACGACTTGTAGGGAGAAATACCTTTGTGAGACCCTTACGGCTCATGAAGTTAAAAGCCTTAGTTGACAGGACCTTAACCCTGTTCGCTAAGCCACCTTTGTTCGAAATCGAAAGAGGCAGATAATGATTCGCTCCTGGCAATATCCCAGTTGTTGCGGTGCTGATGCCGAAATCGATGTCTAATTTCAGGTTAACGGTGAAAAGCCGGTAGGCCGCACATGCATAGGAAATAACCGAAATGATAGGGCAACTTGCAATAAAAAGCAGCAAGTAAGAACGTATGCATACAAAATAGCCGAAATGATTGGGCAACTCGCAATAAAAAGCATCGAATGAAAATAAAATAAATAGCCGAAATGATTGGGCACCGCGAAAAATAGCCGAAATGATTGGGCAATCGCGACCTTCGCGATATAAAAGCTGAAATGATAGAGCATCGCGGAAATAAAACAAAAAAAATGATAAATCTTTGGCCCTACAGCTGAGATCACATCGATCCCTGTACACAATCCAAGGGCGTAAACAAAGAGGGAACCACACTTTCCCAACAGGCTCCGCCAGAAAACGAAGCCAAATCTCGACGGTTCATTCCAACTCCGAAGAAACCAGTGTCTTCGGCAAATACCTCAACTCAGAGAAACAAACAATCCTTGACGAGAGCCTCCTGATTCGCATTGACTCACAGAGCAACCAGTTCCTCCGTGTGAAATTCTCGATCCGTTTCAACACCCAGGAAACAAATAATCCTTGGCGCTAGGGAAACAAATAATCCTTAGCAAATACCTCAACTCAAGGAAACAAACAATCCTTGACGAGGGCCTCCTGATCCGCGTCGACTCGCAGAGCAACCAGTGCCTCCGTGGAAAATTCTCGATTCGTTTCAACACCAGGGAAACAAATAATCCCTGGAAAATACCTCAACTCAGGGAAACAAACAATCCTTGACGAGAGCCTCCTGATTCGCATCGACTCGCAGAGCAACCAGTGCCTCCGTGAGAAATTCTCGATCCGTTTCAACACCAAGGAAACAAATAATCCTTGGCGCTAGGGAAACAAATAATCCTTAGCAAATATCTCAACTCAAGGAAACAAACAATCCTTGACGAGAGCCTCCTGATCCGCGTCGACTTGCAGAGCAACCAGTGCCTCCGTGGGAAATTCTCGACTTGTTTCAACACCAAGGAAACAAATAATCCTTGGCGCTAGGGAAACAAATAATCCTTAGCAAATATCTCAACTCAGGGAAACAAACAATCCTTGATGAGAGCCTCCTGATTCGCGTCGATTCGCAGAGCAACCAGTGCCTCTGTGGGAAATTCTCGATTCGTTTCAACACCAGGGAAACAAATAATCCTTGGCAAATACCTCAACTCAAGGAAACAAACAATCCTTGACGAGAGCCTCCTAATTCGCGTCGGCTCGCAGAGAAATCAGTGTCTCCGCGGGAAAATTCCCGATTCGTCTCAACTTGCAAGATGAAGCCTCAGGCAGCGGAGACTAAAAAAAAACTTGCTTCCTGAACAATGGGACCCCGCAAGTCGATCTAAAAGGTCTCTTGCATACTATTCACGGGTCTCACTCTCCAAAGTCGAATCTCGACAAGCAGGGAAACAACCGCTTACGGGTCCTCTCGACTCGTAAGAGGGAAAAATTCTCTTGTAGGATCCTTACGACTTATAAGAGAAAAGCACACTTAGGAATCCTCACGATTCCTAAGGAGAAAATACACCTACGAGATCCTCTCGATCCGTAGGGAGAAAAGTCTTTATGAGACCCTCACGGCTCATAAAGTTGGAAAGTCTTTGGTAGCAGATCTGAACCTGCGGCCTAAGCCATCGCTATCTTTTGGAAAAAACCAAGTTGTCTTCCAATTATGTTTATCAAGACAACATGCTGATAATAAGGGAAAGAATAAAGCAACAGAAAGAGTATCCGATTTACATTTGATCAAACGTTCGAGACACATTCAGTCATGCATAAGCAAAAGACTCAGAACAAAAGATAAGACAGGCTAGGAAAAACAAAAATTTCCATTAATATTGCCAGAATTTCTTACAATCATAAAAGCAATAAACGAAAAACATTATTACAAGGGAATAACCTCGAACCCAGGACGTGGATTGGGGAACTCGAAAGCGACCCTATCTATGACTTTCCAAGCCTCGCGGACCATCCTAGTGTGCTTTCTTTCACGAGCACAAGCGTCAGGGTCCCCCCTGATGTCTTCCACCCTCCGATAAGCAGCGAGTATGGCAGACTGTTGAAAGACCTCGTGCAAGAGATCGATAAGACTGTCTCGCCGTCTCTTCGAGATAAAGTTCAACAGGTACACCGAGTGCACCTTGTCCTCATCAGCATCCAACGCTCTAAGCGGCACACCGGAACAGAATAGGGGAAGCGCTTCCCAGATGGCTCCCACGATAAGCTTAAGGAGGGAGGAACGTCGGGGAAGCAGTGGACCGTTGTATGCGTCGAAGCGGCTCATGATTTCAGCACACTCCGCGTTCGTGAACTCTTGATTTTGAGAGCGGCCAAGTCGGCGGATATCCCTGTAAGAGATGATCTCGTTAAGAGCATACATATGGGCGTCCATTGTTCCTGTGAAAGAAGATCAACAGAATTAGCAGACCGACTGATTAGGGGAATTCTTATTAAAAACGAGCACAGAGAGTTAAACTCCTCGAGAGCAATGCTCTACGAATAGGGGTGACACCTATCAAATTCCATAATAAGGGAAATTTAAAAAAGTCCCCCAAGTACTCTGAGATCCTTATTATTAAAAAGATGATATAATCCATTAAATACAAAACTCCATTGTTAATTTTCATTATTCATATTCAAACTCTTAAAAGTTCATCATTTTTAGATCAAAGAGATCTATGTTTTGACAAAGATGCAAGGTTCTGTTCATGGGTCAAGAAACCCTGAAACAGATTCTTGAGAGCAAGGCTCTATTGGTGAAACCCAGAACGGTTTTCTTTAGATCAAAGATCTCTGAGAGCAAAGCCCTATTAATTAAAATTGATTTAATTCAAGACTAATTCTTACCTAAATAGTTCCTTTTAAAGAAAATCTAAGAGTTCTTAAAAACAACAGCAGGGCTCTGAGATTCTGAAAATAAAATTTTTTTTGGAGATGATGATCATCTGCAAAGAACCAAATGTCCTATTTATAGGCATCAAGTGCCCTTTCAACTTCCAAAAATTACCGCAACGGTTGGAATTCTGCCACCGTTGCGCTCGCATTTGGGGCTACGCAAGCGCAACGGTGGGGGGCATTTGTTTACCCCAATCAGAGCAAAGCTCTGTTCAAATTCCAAGGCGGGAGATGAAGCAACGCTTCATCTTCCCCCAATCGGAGCAAAGCTTTGCTTTGAAAATTTAAACTTTAATAAATGAAGCAACGCTTCAGATTCCGTGCGCTGCACGCAACGCGCCACATGTCAGAAGTTGATGCGTCAGCACAGCGCCCAAGGCAGTGCATCCAATTAGAGCAAGACTCTTTAAAAATAAAAGTAAAGGAAGCAACGCTTCAGCTGCGCAAGCGCTGCGCTGCGCGACACGTGTCTGCGCAGCTGCGCAGAGCACTGCGCTGCGTGACACGTGTCTGCGCAGCTGCGCAGGCACAGCCGAGAAAGCGCTGCGCAGCGCGACACGTGTCGGCGCAGCTGCGCACGCACAGCTGCGCAGGCACAGCCGTGCAAGCGTTGCGCTGCGCGACACGTGTCGGCGCAGCTGCGCACGCACAGCTGCGCAGGCACAGCCGCGCAAGCATTGCACTGCGCGACACGTGTCTGCATAGTTGTGAAAGCACAACTGCGCAAGCGCTGCGCTGCATGACACGTGTCAAGCGCTGGGGCGTTTGCACAAAACAGAATTGAGATTTTAAACAAACCAAGCAGGCCTAATTAAATTGATGCTCTGCATCATTTATAAATGGGTAGAGCCCAAACGAAATAATAAAAATGCTATGCATTTTAAAAGGGGCAGAGCCCAAACGAAGTAGATGCCTTGCATCATTCATAAATGAGCAGAGCCCAGAATAAATTGATGCTCTGCATTTTTTATGGGCAGAGCACAAACAAAAAAAATAGAAAATAATGCAATGCATTATTTAAAAACGAGCCAAGCCCTAGCACAGGTCTAACAGACCAAAAACAAATAAAAGCGTCGAATATTTTTCAACTGGACTTAGCCCAATCATGGCCGCAAGTCCTTAAACTAAATTGACTGAGCAAGATTGCTCTCCTAAATCAATTTACGACCGGTTCTAGGGTACATCTCTGAACTCCTCTGACACCTATCGTTGTAATCCTTCAACGACGTCAGAGAGGTGACGGGTCCCGACGACCACACATCAAGACGGACTGCGGGGTCCTTAAACTCGTGGACCGAAATTTCCTTAAACTAATATTGGACCGAAATGTCCTTAAACTAATGTTGGACCGAAACGACCTTAAACTAATATTGGACCGAAACGTCCTTAAACTAATGATGGACCACTACGTCCCTAAACTGGCGATGGACCACCACGTCCCTAAACGGGAATATGGACCACTACGTCCCTAAACTGGCGATGGACCACCACGTCCCTAAACTGGAATATGGACCACCACGTCCTTAAACTAGAATATGGACCACCACGTCCCTAAACTGGAACAATAGAGTTCCCAAACGCTCTTTTGTTGGATCCAAAATGATCCCGTTAAGCTGATCTTAGTCTCAAATCAGACTAACGTATCCTTAACGAACGTTTAAGTTGATCTTAGCCTCAATATGGCTAACGTATTTTTAAACTAAAACACCAAACCCAAATCTAAGTAAATACGGATTTGGACTAATCCACGTCCTACGGGCGACGGCATAACTTTGTCTCCGTATACAATCCACGGGCAACCACAAACAAAACAAACACACACGACACGAAGTGAAATTCTGGAGAAGGAGAAAGTGGTTACCGCGATGCGGTAGCGTAATTAACTGCAGGGGCTTGCGCCTGCAGGGAAGAGCGTCCCCACAATCAAAAAACCCCTCAAGCGAGGGGGAATCTGACGAAGTCTGCTACATCGGCCGTATCCGTCTAAACCTCCGATACACGGTGCCATAAATCAACTTGGCATCTTCGGAGAGGTAGAAAGATAAAACCAAATAGCATCTGCCCCGAATCTCAGGCAAGACGTCCTCACGTCGTCGCCGCCTTTCAGAAGGGAACACCGCTGTTAGACGAGCAGTGAAGTTCCTGTCGGTTTGCAGTTTCACTTCTAGGTGTTTCATTTATTATATCTTTTGGCTTCCGTATATTGTTATTTCTTGACTCTTTTACTCGGGCTTATGGACATGTACTAGATAGTTAGTTTACTTTCCTGTTCTTGATATCTCTACAGCCGTAGTGTGACTGTGGAAGGATTTTTCCTATCCACGTGTAGCATGGTTGGCTATGTCACGTGCCCATCTTAGCGTACTCTGGGAATCGGGGCGTGACAACCATGATGAGGTGTAATCTTCTAAAAGTAATCATGTAATAAATTACAAGAATATCCGTCAACTGTATATACATATCCGCATCCGTATTCCGAAGAATACGAATACAAGGAGACAAAAATAATCCAACAATATAATACTAGGATCCGGCTTAAACCAAAGCCCACTAGTATTATCCGTCCGAACATCATCTGTGCATAAGTACACGTATGTGATCGAACCCTGCCGTAAAACCATATGGCCTTTACATCGTTTCGCCCGAAACAGGGAAACCCTCTGTGTGGGACTCTAAAGACTCATCAATATGCTGGCAGTGGGTTCAACCACAAGCACGTCAGCGGCACTAGCTGTACGTAACGGCTACCTAGATATTGAGCGAAAGGGAAGCCGACGAGAAAACTCATCCTGAAACCTCTACTGATCCTGACAGTGACAATATCTGTACAGTCCGGTCCGTCCGTCTATAAGTATCGCATATCGAGTCTAGGGGGTGGATAAAGTAAGACCCCTAATAACTTGACATTTAGTGTCGGTATGAAACCTATCACCACCTGAGAAACTACCGATCCTAGATCAGTAATTCTCGACTACCTTGGCCAAGAATTTCTGGTGTTGGCCACCTGTGCACACCGCGACATCAACCCCCAATACCGGGAGAGACGAATCCCCTGACGATCCTCTCACTGCCTCCATGTGGCTTGGGACTGTACCCAACTAAAACCTGTTTGAACGACTCCTTTGAGCCGTGGTGGGGTAGTAATCAAAGCACAGTGGGAACTCACACGAGACAAATGACGATCTCAGGTCGATAGACTAATCTGTACACATGTCACCAGGGAACTGCTATGTGACAATAGGTATAATACCAACTAGCAGGTTCCCGGTGAGTCCGTCCAGTGTACTCATAACCTAATGAGCACCTGTATACATCTTAGGTGAACAAACTAACACTAATGGCTTGTGAGACTGGCCACTACCCCTCGTCGCGGTATCGATCGGTAAATACTAGTCTACTCTTGGAGTATCGATGCCCAGTCTCGAAACTCCCACGACTAGAGACATTTTAAGAATGTGCTTATAGACCACCCAGCTCCCACGTATATGATCGCCATCATACTGCTGGTAGTCAAGCATGAATCCTTAGGGCTCTATCAACATGTAATAGTGATCTGTAATATCACCTAAAGCATGTACACGATGATAAAGACAAACCAGATAGCATACTATCATCTCGAGTAAGAATGTCCTACCGGTATAGGTCCTCCCTCAATCATTGCAATCATATGCCTGCGATCCAATAATTGACTTGAGGGCACTATAGCCAACAATCTCTCACTTGCACTTAAGGCTAATTATTGCGGTGTCGCATACTCACAGCCCGTGTGATACCGAACACCTAACTTCTCTACTAATCAGTTTCACAAAGCTCGTTTGTAAAACTATTGCATTCGAGAAATAGCCTCAATGAGTGGATCCGCTCCAATGTTTCTTTCTATGTCTCTCTTTTTCTCAAGTTCGCAGAGAAAACCATCTCCCGAAATGAGCAATACCTGTCTTAGAATATGTCTGGATATATGATGGGACCCAATTCACAAATGAACTCCAAATCCCGCAAACTTCTTAGACTGTATCGTTCACTGAATTTAATCAGTATCCCGCGCCATGCCTCCCTCAGTATCCGCTTGGACCACCTGTCCGAACTACTTCCCCTCGTCAAGAGGGAAAACTATAACTCTGACAGTCACTCTGTCATCCAGATCACCTTGGAAGCCTGGAATGATAACCGTCTCCCGAATGAGGCTGTTGTTACCAAATTCCTAGAACATTCACTTATGTTAATAAACTGCTTACGAACGTTTCTCCAGGATTGGATTAATATATCAACTTATTTCAGCTAGTGCAAAAATAACATCTGGTGTGGTACTTGATATCTCATGATTGACTCAATTGCCTAAGCAAGTGATATGCCAATCATGCACATCCCTCTCCTCTTTAGTCTGTAAGACACATTTAGAGAGGGTAACTCCATCACCTGCAGGTACACCACCATGCCAGGAGTCGTCCATTCTAAAACACCTTTAGAATAGTTTTAAAGTACCCAGATTGGGAAACCACCCAAATCTAGATCTAAAACCATAGATCTAATTACCATAATGCCTGATATATTATCCATATCCAATGTGGAGAAACCACTGTGTGACAACCACAGTATAACCGATCGTAGTATAGGAATTTCACTTCCTATAAAGTGCATGTCTTCCAAATACCAGGACATCATACCCTACTACCTTCTTAACAGATCCATCTCCTATTCTGATGAAATCAAAGCCTATGACTGTGACATCAAAAATAGATGATCTATCTCCGCTATACCTGCTTTAGTCTATGAATAGACATAAGCTATTTGTCCGCTATTCTTCCGCTGCTCCCACTGACTACAACAACCCTCTGGTAGAGTCATATACACGTGCACTTCTAAAACTAGTTTAGAACGACGCTATACTCATCCTCCTGCCGGGTCTCATAGTCTAGAACAACAGCAATGGCTAGTCTGGGTAAACAAGAACCTCCCTGTCACCGTCTTTGAGGATACCGAAGTATCTCTCGGGCACCTGAGGTTACCCACCATATCTGCGGAGTGGGTAATGGAATGTCAAACCCGATTGAATCTTTAAGTTCTATTAAATTTTCAATAATCGTTTGTGGTTCAGGAATCACTTCCAGTTCTACTATACTCCCACTATTGTTTCTGAAAAATTCCATTTTACTAAAACTGTGGTGAGTCAAGAACAATATCACTATTGATCTTCCAGATGGTAGAAAGTTATCCATCGCCATAGCCCGGGATAACCCACAAACTGCCATTACAGAAACGTGCCTTGAGTTATCCAGATTCTGGTTTTAAACATAAGCCGGAAAACTCCATATACCTTAACATCGTTAAGATATGAACTATTCTATATACAATATAGAAACAGAGGCACTGATTTAATTGGAACCAGATTCAAATCATGCAGCTGTCTCTAGTGCATGTCAACTAAATGGAAGGAGGCCGATCAGCATTACTCAACTAGGAGTGCATCCACATATGAGTAATCTGAATTTGAAGCAAGTTCCCAAAACCATTAGTATCAACTGAATACCATACACAAGTATCTACATCTTCGATTACTTTGAAGAATCCCGATACTTGCAACATATGGTTCTCTACTTTATTCTTGTACCTATAACTTCTCAAAACTTGGACCTTGTATTTCTACGAAATACTTGTCTAAAAACTAAAGAAGTCAAAAGTAAACAGAATATAGTACGAGTACCAACTCCTTTGTCCTAATGGACACTGGACAACATACAATACTTTGTATAAGTCCCCTGAGTTCAATAACTCAAACCCTGTGCGTCGTAGGTTGAAAACTGTACTATGGTTAAGAAGAATTACACCGTTGTTGAATGCTCCTTACCTAACCATCAACTGATATAGGTAAATGTCATAGACATAATTTCAAAAAGTTATATCTCACTTTATAAAATAAACGTACAAATATATCAGTTTGAAACTGGTGCATAACTCCGGATATTCAAAACCAAATATTTGTCGTCCGGCAAAAACCCAGGCGATTTCCTCAAATATCACCAATTACAACGAATTCCGATATAATGAGGATATAATCACCTAATTCCCAATATCTTACTCCCATTCATCATTTGTAAAACCATACAGATGTGAGAATCAAACCTGGTAAATACATACCCTGGAGTAAGGATCTAATTGGGAAATCAGTTTTCAATTAACAACATATAGTGAATCTGAAACATGAAAATGTTTCGAAGGGGTAGCCGGGTATTCCTAGTAATGCCTCTTCCATTATCTAGATTCATGACTGTGACCGTATATTTCCTTGTCATCTCTCCAAATCCCTTTATTCGTCTTTACTCATTACCTTCTGTACACCGCCCTCAGGCTAAATGGTTTTCTTCCTTCCCTACCGTTCGACACCAGTCTATGGTTTGGAAGAAGACTGCCCAATAAGCGTAATAGGTGTACTCTCCTAATCCTAGGAGTCCTCGCAACCTGAGAGAAGGTAAAGATAAAAGACAACTGAATAATCCTTATTCTATTTCTCCTGAACCAGAATCCATTCTCGAACTGGAACAAGTTCCTTCGAGTTCGTATGTAACTATATGATGGATTATCCAATAAATGTGGATCTTTGTAGTGATACGGGGTGTTCTGGAGAAATTCAAAGGTGAAGTAGGAGTGGCGATGATATACATGGTTTTGTCATGAATGATAGCAGTCGCATTTTACTTTGCCCTCTTTCTAATCCCTTTATTTGTCTTTACTTATTACCTTCTGTACACCACACTTAGGCTGATTGGTTTTCTTCCTTCGCCAACTTTCGGCACATGCCTATGGTTTGGAAGAAGACTATCCAATAAGCGCAATTGGTGTACTCTCTCCTAATCCTAGGAGCTCTCACAACCTGAGAGAAGGTAAAAGAAAAAGACAACTGAATAAAGCTATTCAATTTCTCAAGAACCGGAAACCATTCTCGAATCTGAAATAAGTTTCTTCGAGTTCGTATGTAACTATACGATGGTCATATCCAATAAATGTGGATCTTCGTAGTGATACGGAATGTTTCGGAGAAATGCAAAGGGTAAAAGAAGGAGTGGCAATGAAGTATGCAACTTTGATAATCCAAAAGCCAGTGTGTTTTAAGAAGGTTCGGTTAACTTGGTTTATGAGTTCTAGTCTAGGGTCGGGCCATGGTCGCTGCTAAAGAGAGAGAGAAAAGAAATACTCAGCGTGCATTCTAACCTAGATCAGAATGGTTAATCACTTTATCTAATCAGGATGTCTCCCACTGTATCCTCAAATTCTCTTCCAAACCCGAAAGAAGAATTAGTCGGGATCATTTAAAATCACCCGAGGAGTAAACCAACTCATCAATGGGAATCGGGATCCAACTATCATCGCATGATAACTTGATGGAATCCACTCAAGTTATCACTCTCCAGAAGGTATGCGCATGCCTGGCAAGTTTCAGTTTCTCTAGAAACCCCCGATGTGATTTTTACCCCATGCTCTTATGACCTTGACTAAGGCCAACAAATCATAAGTCACATGTCAAGTTCTACCCGTCATTGTCCAGGTTAATTTGAACCCACCCGTACTTGCCCTTGACTGAGGCCAACAAGGCTGTACGACTGTCCCAAACCAAGGCATCTATCTATGCAACAGAAAAGTAACAAATAGCTACCATACACTATGCCTTGACTAAGGCCAACAAACATAGCATGAATACTAAGTGCTACCCGTCTGAAATGACGGAGGGCTATGAATGGTTTTTGGCGAAAAACCTTTAACGTAATGAACTTGATATCGTTGAAGGAACCGGATAGCTTTACGAATATATAGTGGAGAAAACGTTTGCTAAAGAGGTCACTTCCGGTGAATGGATCTCGGCTCTTTCCTCGTAGAATGAGGTGCAGGATATTCCAACTGAATATCTCGATGCAAAGCAAAAAAGTAATCGACTATAATGAAGTTATTACCCTGACACAAACTTCTGCCCAAGAGGTCATTCCCGGTGAAGGGATCTCATCTCTTGCCTCATCGAATGAGGTGCTAGATATTCATAACCGAATACCGTTGTGCAAAAGAAAAAAGAACGCCCTTGTAATAACAACTTTTGAAAATTGTTCCAACAGCATCGAATAGGTCTGTTTTCCTTGCATTGATCAGAATCAATGCAGTCCTATCAATTAATCATACCAGAAAAGAACGAAAATATGATGTACGTATTGTAAGTCCACGTTGCTCACCCCGGTTCTTACGGGGAGGCGGAAACGGCAAAAAACAATGATTTTGGCTCAAGGCAACATGGACACAAAAGCAAGGATCTTGGCTAAACTAGAAACTAGTAAACTACTAGAGCTTTTAACTACTATGCTGTAGAAAGTATACCTCACGGAACCGGTCCTTCGGGTCTTCATTCCGCTGTCCCGCTCGTCCATCCAAGCTCCAAGCGTCGATTCGGACCTTGGGCACCTCCGCGGCCTTCTTGAGTCGAAGACGATCCACCCGAGAGTTGTACACTAAGCTCCGCCTCAAGCCAAGGCAACTAGGGCAAAAAGATTGCTAGTGAAGAAGCCCTAGGATGTGTAGAAGAGATGTATGGATGTGTTTGTCTTTGTGGGATCTTTTTCTCTCAACACATGAGATCAAAAGATGAGATCAAGAGGAGGAAGAAGAAGGAGAAAGCTTAGCAACCATGGAGCTTTTCTTTTCTTCTCATTTCAAGAGAGAGAATGAGAAGAGAATAATGAAAAGATTAACCCAAATGAAATGAACCATGGTTTCAATAATACACTAAAATCATCATTACTAATCCTATCATGATAAAAGTTGATGGCACATTGAATTGACCATTATCATAACTCAAAATTAAAAAGAAAATGAAAGAAGAGTGTAGATCCCTCTTGAAGGTCAATGGTCAATACGGTCAACGGGTCAACAAAGTCAAGAGAAGTCTAAGTGGTCAAATGGTTAATGCAATTAGCCATCACTAATCTATCACAAAAAGGATTAGTAAACAATGTCTCCGGCTCATAACGATTTTGACCAAACGAATTGTCAAAACCCTAATGAGTGTGCCACATTACGGTTTTGGCCGAACCAACTGCTAAAACCCTAATGGGGCACCTCCTCCTTCATCGCTCCTCAAAACTGTGCATACACACCCGCATCTGCATTCCGTAGAATGCGAATGCACAGAAGACAAATCAAATCCATCTGTGCAATACTAGGATCTGGCTTAAACCAAAGCCCACTAGTATTGCCTGCCCGAACACCATACGCACACAAGTGCACGTAAGTGATCGTAGCCCTGCCATAAAACCATACGGCCTCTACACGTTTCGCTCAATGCAGGGAAACTCTCTGTGTGGGACTCTAAAGACTCGACACTACGCTGGCAGTGGGTTTAACCACAGACCGCAAGCGGCACTAGCTGTACGTAACGGTCCCCAGGTAGATGTCGATAAGAAGGCCGATGAGGTAAACCCATCCGAACTCCTACTAAGCCTGTATGTGACAATCTCCGTACAGTCTGGTCTGTTCGTCTGATACATCGCATGGCGGGCCTAGGGGGCGGTGAACGTCAGTCCCCTAATAGCGGTACAAGTCGTGTCGGAGTGTAGCCCAGAACACCCTGAGATAACACTGGAAACCTACCAGTATATCTCGCTTGCCCTGGCCAGCGACTACTTGTGTAATGGCTCTCCTAGACATAGAGCGATGTCAACCCCCAATACTGGGAGAGATGAATCCTGTCTAACCGTCACTGCCTCCAAATGCTTCGGTACTGCACCCAACTACTACCTGTTTGCACGACTCCTTTGAGCCGTGGTAGGGTAGTAATCTAAGTACAGTGGGAACACACTCGAGGCGAAGTGACAGTGTCAAGTCGGCGGACTAAGCTGTACTCATGTCACCTGGGAACTGATAACTGACGATAGGTCTAATACCAACCAACAGTTCCCGACGAGTCCTGTCCAGTGTACTCGTAACCTAACGAGCACCCGCATACTATCTCAAGTACGACGTACTGACGGCTGTGGGACAGACCGTCTCCCCCGCTGGGATGAGAAGCGCATACGCTAGTCTACTCCGGAGTATCGATGCCCTGTCTCGATAGTCCTATGACTAGGGACCTGTATAAGGATGTGCTTATGGATTACCCAGCCCCCACAAGTGTTAGCGCCATCACAATGCTGGTAATCAAGCAAAGATCCTAAGGGCTCTACTAATATGTATATAAGCGATATGCTAAAAGAAACACATGCACATTTTGAAGTAAAGACAAACCAAGTAGCATACTACCATTTTAAGCAAGATTGTCTATACAACTGTGAATATCCCAAGCTTCCATCAAGTAATATACAAGCTAGTATGATACAGTAATGGCCTCTAGGGCATATACACTAACAATCTCCCCCTTGCACTAAGGCCATGTACTGGCGTATCGAAGACCTATCATCTCGATCAGCCGCTCGAACTGAGTCTGGGGTAGGGCCTTCGTGAGTGGATCTGCAGTGTTGTTCTCCGTATTTACTCTCCTCACCTCGATCTCCCGGCGATCTACGATCTCCCTGATCAGGTGGTACCGCCTCAAAATGTGCCTGGACTTCTGATGGGACCTGGGTTCCTTCGCTAAAGCTATAGCGCCGTTGTTGTCGCAATACAGCGGTATTGGATCAACAATGGTAGGAACCACCTGAAGCTCCGTGAGGAACTTCTTCATCCAGACAGCTTCCTTTGCGGCATCGCAAGCAGCTATGTACTCTGCTTCCATAGTTGAGTCTGCAACGGTCTCCTGCTTGGAACTCTTCCAGCAAACCGCCCTTCCATTGAGGGTAAAGACATAACCCGACATGGACTTGGAGTCATCCTTGTCACTCTGGAAGCTGGAGTCAGCAAAGGCCTCGAGCAGAAGGTCTTTTCCGCCATACACCAAGAACATCTCCTTAGTCCTTCTCAGGTACTTGAGAATGTTCTTTACCGCTATCCAGTGCTTCTCCCCTGGGTTCGACTGATACCGGCTTACAACGCTCAATGCGTATGCTACATCTGGTCTGGTACATAATATCGCATACATTATAGAGCCTACCGCAGAAGCGTAGGGTATAATAGACATGCGATCCCTTTCCAAATCAGTCTTGGGAGACATCTCTTTGGAGAGGGTGATCCTGTGTCAAGCCGGTAAATTACCGCGCTTGGAATCTTCCATACTGAATCTTTTCAGTATGGTGTCTATGTACCTAGACTGTGAAAGTCCCAACATCCTCTTAGATCTATCACGATAGATCTGGATCCCCAGAATGTAGTTGGCATCGCCCAGGTCCTTCATGGAGAACTTCTGCGACAAGAATCCTTTGACTGACTGTAGCATAGGAATATCATTTCCTATTAGGAGAATGTCATCCACGTACAAGACGAGGAATACCACAGTTCTCCCTACAATCTTACTGTAAATGCATGGTTCATCTGGGTTTTTGATAAAGTCGAATTTTTTGACAGTATCATCAAAGCAGATGTTCCAACTCCGCGATGCCTGCTTAAGTCCATAAATGGACTTGAGCAACTTGCACACTCTACCGCTGCTCCCACTCTGAATGAATCCCTCCGGCTGATCCATATAGACGCACTCTTCTAAATTTCTATTTAGGAAAGCCGTCTTTACGTCCATCTGCCAGATTTCATAATCGTGGAAGGCAGCAATGGCAAGAAGGATCCGAATGGATTTCAGCATAGCCACTAGAGAAAAGGTCTCGTCATAGTCCAAACCAGGTCTTTGACGAAAACCCTTTGCAACAAGTCTAGCTTTATAGGTCTTAACCAGCCCATCTACACCAATCTTTTTTCTGAAGATCCATTTGCAGCCTACGGGTTTTACCCCTTCTGGAGCAAAGTCCAAAGTCCAAACTTTGTTGGTGTACATGGACTCCATCTCGGCCCGTATTGCATCCAGCCATTTTACCGAGTCGCCGCTCTGAATGGCTTGCTGGAAGCTAGTAGGCTCACCATAATCCATAGTGCAATCCTCTCTATCCCCGTCTATGAGAAAACCGTAGTATCTCTCGGGCGGATGAAACTGCCTACTACTCCTGCGGAGTGGCGTAGGAATGTCCTGTTCTTTCGAACCCTCTGGTTCTACTAAGCTTTCAGTAATAGCTCGTGGTTCTGGAATTTCTTCCAGTTCTATTGCGCTCCCACTTATCTGATTTTCCAAAAACTCAGTTTCCAAGAAGCGGGCATGACGAGAAACAAAATCCTTTTGTTCCTCTGCGTAATAGAAAAGATACCCCTTGGAGTTCTTTGGGTATCCCACAAACTTACACTGTACTGAACGTGCCTCGAGCTTG
Organism: Agapanthus africanus; assembly: GCA_030015575.1. Taxonomy (NCBI): domain Eukaryota; kingdom Viridiplantae; phylum Streptophyta; class Magnoliopsida; order Asparagales; family Amaryllidaceae; genus Agapanthus; species Agapanthus africanus. Next base: position 477,356,079 of record CM057340.1, read on the forward strand.
TCCGCATGCTGCTTTTTTACAAAAGCTAGACATCCCCATGTCTTAAAGTGTTTAAGACTGGGTTTCTTCCCACTCCACATCTGATATGGTATGGTAGGCACTGACTTAGTAGGAACTTGGTTCAAAAGATATGCAGCTGTTTCTAGCGCATAACTCCAGAAGGGTCGCGGCAACTCAGCCTTACTCATCATGGAACGAACCATATCCAATAGGGTTCGATTCCTCCTTTCCGATACACCGTTGTGTTGTGGTGTGTATGGAGGAGTAAGGTGAGAGAGAATTCCATTCTCTTTTAAGAAGCCCAGAAACTCGGCACTCAAGTATTCACCACCTCGATCAGATCTCAGTGTCTTGGTACTTTTGCCTGTTTGTTTTTCAACTTCATTCTTATATTTCTGAAATTTTTCTTATATTCCTGAAATTTCTCAAAGGCCTCGGATTTGTGCTTCATCAAGAAGACATGCCCATACCTAGAGAAATCATCTGTGAAAGTAATGAAGTATGAATAACCACTTCGCGCATGTGTAGACATTGGACCACACACATCACTGTGTATGAGTCCCAAGAGCTCGCTCGCTCTTTCTCCGTGTCCAGTGAACGGAGTTTTTGTCATCTTTCCCATGAGACAATATTCACAATGGCATAAGACTGGTACTCGAACGGATCCAAGTATCCTTCTTTATGTAACTTTGTCAACCGTGTCTCATTAATGTGACCCAGTCTACAATGCCATAAGAAAGCCTGATTTGTTTCTGGAGACTTTCTTTTAAGTGTGTTCTGGACACTGAAGACCTGAGCTTGATTCAAAACGTATATACCGTATTTCAATGTACCTGACCCAATCAGTACTTGATTTAGGTGGATGTTTACTACATCGCTTACAAAAGTAAAATCATATCCTTCCTTAGAAAGTAAGGATACAGATATGATGTTACAAGTCGCACCTGGTACATAAAAACAGTCACGCAGAATCAATATCTGCCCAGTTGTCAGTCCTAGATGATATTCCCCTATGGATTCAGCATACATGCTCATTCCGTTAGCAAACCTGAGAGTCATATCACCTTTCCTGATAACCCTACGGTTTCTCAAAGCCTGTAACGAATTACAGATATAAGATCCTGATCCGGTATCTAATACCCAGGAAGTAGGGTTAACTGCCATACAGTTCTCTATTACAAACACACCCGAAGCCGAAGCCACAACATGCTTCGAATTCTGGCTACTGGCTTTGCAAGCCCTGCAATCCTTCTGCCCATGTTCATTCTCATAACAATAGGAACATCCCTCTTTTACTACATCCATTCCCAAAACTTCTGCCCTTCCCTTTCTTTCTACTTCCCTGGTTTCCTTCAGGGTAGTAGGTAGAGACTGTTGAACCAAGTCAGCATTTGACCCGTTCTTCAATGTGGTCTTCAGGTCCGTGAGCTCGAAAGAGCTGGTCTCTGCAAGGACGTTGCCCCCTACAGATGACCCGATAGCCAACCTCGCTGGAAGCAATTCGTTCGAGGTCTCATATCTTGCGATACGAGATTGCTCTCCATATGAATCTTTGTTATGGAGGGAGATAGAAACTGTGTCCATCTTCTCGTGCCGCCTCTGGTATATATCATCAACTGAGGCTAACACAAGGCACTTGGCTTTCGCACATTCTTCTTCCGATGTCCTACGGATATCAATATCCGTGACAGGGAAAACTGGACCTGAGACGGCAGGGTTGGATCAGTCAAGAGGTGTCCCAGCTTGTCATGGGCAATGGACATCTGGACAGACCATTGCCAATCATAACAGTCAGATTCAGTCATTTTATTATCTAGATGTAACCTAGGTGCGGTCACTGGGTCGCTGCAATTAAGAGAGAGAGAAGAAAACACTTAGCATGATGCTCTTGCAAGTTTAGATTGGTTTTTAATTTATCTAAACAGGATGGTTCCCACTGTCTCTCGAATCCCTCCCCAAACCATAAAGGAAGAATTAGTCGGGATCAATCTCACCGTACAATACTTGCTTAACCGTTCAGCCAGGCCAGTGTCGGTACTTCGAGGGAGGTTTTCCAACGCTTTCGCGAAGTTCCTTAATTAAGTAACCTCTTTTCCCTGTGGGCGTAGCCCCGCTAACACCTTTCTAGACACCTACTAGGTTTATAGCATTGATCGATAAGTGAGAGATTTCCCGAGAAGTAGCATATACTCACAGCAGGATCGGGATCCAAATATCATCGCGTGACAAAACCGAAGGAATCCTACCAGAATCATCACACTCCAAATGGTATGCAGCGCTAGCAAGTTTCAGTACTTTTGAAACTCCCGATGTGGATTTTTGCCCCATGCTCTTATGACCTTGACTAAGGCCAACAAATCATAAGTCACATGTCAAGTTCTACCCGTCGTTGTCCAGGTTAATTTGAACCCACCCGTATATACCCTTGACTATGGCCAACAAAGCAATACGACTGCCCCAAACCAACGCATTCTATCAATACAACATATGAATACCCACCAGCTACCAAACACTGTGCCTTGACTAAGGCCAACAAACACAGCTTGAATACTGTTGAATATTCATATGAAACGACGGAGGGCTACGGATGGTTTTGGCGAAACCGTGAACGTAGTGAACTTGATATAGTCGATGGAACGAGATAGCTTTTAAAAGGAGTGGTTCAAGCTCCGCGTTTAAAATGCTGGTTTTTGAAAAGAACCGAGTGGTTTTCAAAGTTTTCCAACGACTTTTACTTGGTTTATTTTTCTTGCATTAGTTCTTTTAATGCGTCCCATCATTTAATCCTACCATTGCAGAAAGCAACCAAAATATGGTGTACGCTTATGCCATCCGCATTCGCCACGGGGCCCCGTCATCACCTGTTAGGTTACTTAACTAACGACAGAGCGGGGGCTGGACTAGCACGGATGCAAAACATAAGCAACACCTAAATAGTTGTCATATATAAATATATAGCAATGATAGCCATTACAGATCACAGATGAACACTTTGGATATACTAGGAATCCGCGATTCGTTCGAGCCTGCAACTAAAAGCGGATTACACGGTCGCGATGAATAGCCAAACCCTACCCTAGACCCCTACGGGTGCGGCAAACTACCCGCCAAGTACCCGAAGCGAAGCAACCTCTCTCAACACCGTAAGTAGGCCACTCGGCACTTCGAGATACCCGGTAGTTTGTGCACCCCACCTTGGGTCTATCCTAGGAGCAAAAACAGTAAAAAGAAATTATACAATGACGGCTACAACCTCGACCCGGTTGTGCGGCCATACAAATAATATTACATCAATTTACAAATTTTACAATGAATGAAAGAAAAAGAAACTCTCATCTCACACCCATTCCCGGATATTCATCCGCGACAATCCACCGAGTTCATATACACAAACCATCAACATTACAGATCACAGATATGTATAACCCCCACTAATCGACGTATAGCGATTAGAGTACGTTCAATACATATATCACATCACAGAAAATATTCATTAGCCAAAGTGTACGGAATATCGATCAAAATACGGATTTTTAACCACCCCAAAAGTCAATTTGCTCTCTAGAAAATCTGGGCAGAAAAATCATGTATTAAAAATCCCAAAACAGCCAAACTAAAACACTGCACAAAACCTAATCCAGTGCCGAGTCAAAACGGCGGCGGAACCGCGGCAATGAGCATGTCATTGCCGTGGAACCGCGGTCATTTGATCGATTCACTGGATCATTTTTCTGCAGTGTTTTCACAAAACCGATTTTTCATATATTTTAAATCACTTTTCGAGCAGTATAAAAATCGACAGAAACTTGAGGTTTTGCGGATGTATTTTGCGACTTTTTTTCGATCGATATTCTAAACACTTTGCTAACTTACTAGTTTATGTTTAGCTAGGCTCTGATACCACTGTAAGTCCACGTTGCTCACCCCGGTTCTTACGGGGAGGCGGAAACGGCAAAAAACAATGATTTTGGCTCAAAGCAACATGGACACAAAAGCAAGGATCTTGGCTAAACTAGAAATTAGTTAACTACTAGAGCTTTTAACTACTATGCTGTAGAAAGTATACCTCACAGAACCGGTCCTTCGAGTCTTCATTCCGCTGTCCCGCTCGTCCATCCAAGCTCCAAGCGTCGATTCGGACCTTGGGCACCTCCGCGGCCTTCTTGAGTCGAAGACGATCCACCCGAGAGTTGTACACTAAGCTCCGCCTCAAGCCAAGGCAACTAGGGCAAAGAGATTGCTAGTCAAGAAGCCCTAGGATGTGTAGAGGAGATGTATGGATGTGTTTGTCTTTGTGGGATCTTTTTCTCTTAACACATGAGATCAAAAGATGAGATCAAGAGGAGGAAGAAGGAGGAGAAAGCTTAGCAACCATGGAGCTTTTCTTTTCTTCTCATTTCAAGAGAGAGTGAGAAGAGAATAATGAAAAGATTAACCCAAATGAAATGAACCATGGTCGCAATAATACACTAAAATCATCATTACTAATCATATCATAATAAAAGTTGATGGCACATTGAATTGACCATTATCATAACTCAAGAATTAAAAAGAAAATGAAAGAAGAGTGTAGATCCCTCTTGAAGGTCAATGGTCAACACGGTCAACGGGTCAACAAAGTCAAGAGAGGTCTAAGTGGTCAAATGGTCAATGCAATTAGCCATCACTAATCTATCACTAAAAGGATTAGTAAACAATGTCTCCGGCTCATTACGGTTTTGACCAAACGAATTGTCAATACCCTAATGAGTGTGCCACATTACGGTTTTGGCCGAACCAACTGCCAAAACCCTAATGGGGCACCTCCTCCTTCATCGCTCCTCAAAACTGTGCATACACACCCGCATCCGCATTCCGTAGAATGCGAATGCACAGAAGACAAATCAAATCCATCTGTGCAATACTAGGATCTGGCTTAAACTAAAGCCCACTAGTATTGCCTGCCCGAACAGCATACGCACACAAGTGCACGTAAGTGATCGTAGCCCTGCCGTAAAACCATACGGCCTCTACACGTTTCGCTCAATGCAGGGAAACTCTCTGTGTGGGACTCTAAAGACTCGACACTACGCTGGCAGTGGGTTTAACCACAGACCGCAAGCGGCACTAGCTGTACGTAACGGTCCCCAGGTAGATGTCGATAAGAAGGCCGATGAGGTAAACCCATCCGAACTCCTACTGAGCCTGTATGTGACAATCTCCGTACAGTTCGGTCTGTTCGTCTGATACATCGCATGGCGGGCCTAGGGGGCGGTGAACGTCAGTCCCCTAATAGCGGTACAAGTCGTGTCGGAGTGTAGCCCAGAACACCCTGAGATAACACTGGAAACCAACCAGTATATCTCGCTTGCCCTGGACAGGGACTACTTGTATAATGGCTCTTTTAGACACAGCGCGATGTCAACCCCCAATACCGGGAGAGACGAATCATGTCTAACCGTCACTGCCTCCAAGTGCTTCGGGACTGCACCCAACTACTACCTGTTTGCACGACTCCTTTGAGCCGTGGTAGGGTAGTAATCTAAGTACAGTGGGAACACACTCGAGGCGAAGTGACAGTGTCAAGTCGGCAGACTAAGCTGTACTCATGTCACCTGGGAACTGATAACTGACGATAAGTATAATACCAACCAACAGTTCCTGACGAGTCATGTCTAGTGTACTCGTAACCGAACGAGCACCCGCATACTATCTCAAGTACGACGTACTGACGGCTGTGGGACAGACCGTCTCCCCCGCTGGGATGAGAAGCGCATACGCTAGTCTACTCCGGAGTATCGATGCCCTGTCTCGATAGTCCTATGACTAGGGACCTGTATAAGGATGTGCTTATTGATTACCCAGCCCCCACGAGTGTGAGCGCCATCACAACGCCGGTAATCAAGCAAAGATCCTAAGGGCTCTACTAATAAGTATATAAGCGATATGCTAAAAGAAACACATGCACATATTGAAGTAGAGACAAACCAAGTAGCATACTACCATTTTGAGCAAGATTGTCTATACAACTATGAATATCCCAAGCTTCCATCAAGTAATATACATGCTAGTATGATACAGTAATGGCCTCTAGGGCATATACACTAACAGGTATATGTCATCCACATTTGCCACCGGACCTCGTCATCACCCGTTAGGTTACTTGACTAAGGACAGAGCGGGGGCTGGACTAGCGCGGGTGCAAAACATATACAACATCTACTAGTATATATATAACAATATATAATAATCGCTCCAGGCATGATAAATACAACAACACAGATAAGCCATAAGCATCACATAACATACAGATAATCTGGAAGCCCCTGGTTTACTTTGAGCCGCAAGTGAAACCCGACGTTTCCCTGGTCGTGTGAATAGCCTGTGCAATGAAAACCTTGACCCCTACGAGCGGGGAAAGTTACCCGCCAAAACCCGAAGTGAGGCAACCCCCTTCATCAAAGTGAATGGGCCACCCGGCACTTCACGGAATCCGGTAACTTGAGCACTCCTCCTTGGGTCAACCTGTACCCCCTACGAGTGCGGCGAATAGCCAGCCAATTCTAGAGTGAGGCCCCCTCCGTCTCAACGCCATGAGCTGCGGGCCCGTTTTCGTCTGGAACCTGGCTATCCGTGCACTCCATCGCGTGGTAATCCTAGTACAGAAAATAAAAATATGTACAATGGTGACATCGAACTCAACCCGGTCGTGCCCTAAATAAATAATATACAAACAGGCAGTGACTGTTTCCCCAATCAGAGCAAAGCTTTGTTCAAATTCCGAGATTTGAAACGAAGCAACGCTTCATGAAAAGCGCTAGCATTAAATGCGCCAACACTAAGAGTCAATGACTCTGAAACGGCGCTCACGTGCAAAACACGAGAGTGCTAAGCGCCAAGGGCGCTAAGCGCCAGAAGCGCTTCACTCTCGCAAGGATTACTTGCGCCTGTTTATAACAGTGTAAGTTCTATAGCGCATATACGCCTGACAGAAGAAGAACAAAAGAATTAAAATAAGAGGAACACTTGACAGATAATGACAAAAAGGAAGAAAACACTTAATTAAACATTTTATTGCAATGGAAATAGATCGCCAAACATGGGATCAAAAGTACAGGGATTTACAATCATATAGATAAAATTATCTAGTTCCCTCTCTATCTTTTCTACCATGTCAAAGCGACGATCTTCACGAGGAGTAGCTACCCATCGGTTAGTATCGCATTCACCAGCGAAAGCGGAGATGATGGCCCGATGAGCCCGTATTTGGCTCAGCAACTGAACAGAGCAATCCCTCAGGGCTTTGGTGATCAAGTGCGCCTCGAAGAAGCACTCGATCTTGTCTTCAGCGGCATCGAGCATCACTGGGGTCATCTCCGCCGGAGGAGGGGGAATATCAGCGAGCACGGACATGAGGATCATCCGAAGCCAAATAGAGTTGGGAGCGAGAGGAGATCCTACATGAGTCAAGAGCTCGTGCAACGCTGCGTCGCATTGGTCATCCGTAAAAGCATGATTCACCAAGCGCTCAGCGAAGCGAGGAACAATGTCCTGAATAGGTACCTCCCATGGTTGTCGACGAGCATGTGGGCGGTTACAAGCCATAGTTAAAATGGTTCTCTGGAAATGATAAAAGAAAGAAGCATTGCTTCAGATTATAAAGACTAGGCACAGAAAATTTTGTGCATAATGGAGCTATTCCTAAGATCTGGGAAATGTAAGTTCTGGGGAATATAAGTTTGGCTTAAAAGGAAGGCGAAAAGACACCTCCAACAATTGAAGCAACGCTTCAGAAGCAGCGCCAAGTGTGCTGCGCTCTAAGTAGCGCACCACGGGCAAAGCACGGATGCGCTAGCGCTAGGTGCGTTGCACTCTAAGCAGCGCACTGCGTGTGCGCTAGTGCTAGGTGTGCCGCGCTTTAAGCAGCGCACCACGTGCAAAGCACGGATGCGCTAGCGGTAAGTGTGCTGCGCTCTAAGCAGCACACCACGTGCAAAACATGGGTGCGCTAGCACTGGAACTAAAAGCTCCCCACCGTCAGATCTAAGATCCAATAATAATGATGAACCATTAATTAACCAGAATTAAATTCTGTTCAGGAAAGATTTCTCAAAATCTTTCCAAACAAAAAAATCGTGCTCTATAAATAAGAGTACCGTTGGATCAATGATCCAATGGTGATTAAAAATCACCAAAATACAGAATAAATTCTGTATAGAAAGATTTCCCAATCTTATTAAAAACAAGAAGATTGCCTTCTATAAATCAGAAGCCCTTGGATCAAAGATTCAACGATGGGAAATTCCCCAAATCAATTGTAGAAAAGATCTCCTTAACTGATTGAACAAATCAGCTTGCCCTATATAAAGGCCCCAAGACTTCAAGTCTAAGAGAGACAGAAGCATACAGAGGAACCTCCCCAAAAAACATTGAGAAAATTTCAGAAAGAAGAGCCAAGCTCTCAATAGGAGAACTTATTTTCTTCAAGGTAAAAAAACAGAGAGATGAAATCATCTCATAATTAAGAAGAAGAATTTACTTCTTTCTCACAGATCATAGATCTACAAGACCAAGATATTTTAAAAAGAGATCAAAAGATCTTATCATAATTAAAAAGAAGAATTTACTTCTTCGTAGATCTAAAAGAGATCAAAAACATCCTATTATAAAAGGGGAGGGACAATAATTCTCTTGAGGATCACAGATCCATAAAGGCAAAGCCTTTCATCAACATAAAAGATTGAAGACATCTCCTACAAAATAAAGAACTTTTGTTCTTAGAATCTTGAGACAATGTCTCTTATAAACGAGAATTTATTTCTCAAATCATAAAATTGATCAGATGTGCTTTGCGCTCTTGAACTGCGCTTCTGCGCTCTTGGACTGGCGCTTAGCGCCAAACGCGCCACGTGTCCTTCACCTAGGCGCCATCTAACAGTTAGCGTTTTGCGCTCTTTATAATAGCGCACTGCGCTCATGGGTTGGCGCTCAGCTCCAGGCACACCATTTGTCATTCACGTGCGCGCCACTAAACTAATAGCGCAATGCGCTTATAAACTAGCGCAATGCGCCCATTATCTGGCGCTTAGCGCCAAACGCGACACGTGTCCCTCACGTGTGCGCTACTCGGCAGAAGAGCACTGCACTCTTTGACTGGCGCAAAGCGCCAAGCGCACTACGTGCCGTGCTGATTGAACATAAATTGTTCTTTAATAAGCCCAAGGCTACGATGAATGCTCAGCATTCAATAAAAGACAAAACATTGTCAGAATGCAAGTCAATGCCCAGCATTGTTAAAAGTGCCAAGCCCAAATAAATGCTCAACAGCCCAAAATAAATGTTAAACATTTTTAACTTGATTGGATTTAGCCCAAGATTGGCCATAAGTCCTCAATTCAGATTAACCAAGCCCACATGCTCACAAATCTTTTGATCTTAATCCCAACTGGACTACAGATCCCAACCAAAACTGGTTCAAGGGTACATCTCTTAACCCCTCTGATATATGTCATTGTAATCCTTCAACGTCTTCATAGAGGTGACGGGTCCCGACAACCATGCATTGTATAGACTATGACGTCTTTAAACTATGGACTGTGTGGTCCTTAAGCCCATGGACTATGATGTCCTTAACCTCGGACTGTGGGGTCCTTTAAAACCCATGGACCGAGATGTCCTTAAACTAACAATGGACCGAGATGTCCTTAAACTAATTGACCGCAATGTCCCTAAACTAAATAATAGAGTCCAAATGCTCTATTGTTGGATCTAAACGATCCCGTTAAGTTGATCTTAGTCTAAAATTAGACTAACGTATTCTTAACATACGTATAAGTTGATCTTAGTCTCAAATGAGACTAACGTATCCTTAAACCTAACCCCAAACCCAAATCTAAGAAAATACGGATTTGGACTAATCCATGCCCTATGGGCGACAACATAAATTAGTTTCTGTATACAATCCACGGGCAACCAAAAACAAAATAAACACCCACGACACGAATTGACCATCTGGAGAAGGAGAAAGTGGTTACCGTGATGCGATAGCATAATTAACTGCAGGGGCTTGCGCCTGCAGAGAAGAGCGTCCCCATAATCAAAACCCCCTCAAATGAGGGGGAATCTAACGATGTCTGCTACATCGGCTGCATCCATTTAAACCTTCGATACACGGTATCATAAATCAACTTGGCATCTTCGGAGAGGTGGACGGATAGCACCAATTAGCATCTGCCTCGAAATTCAGGCAAGACGGACTTGCGCGGTCGCGTCTCCGTGTTTCGGAGGGGAACAGATTCTGGCACGCCCGGTGGGACCTCTTTCTCTTTCCACTCCATACTTTGTGTGTCGTGTTCACGAAAGAATCGCAGTTTAATATGATTGCCCTTAGGTTCGAGGTACTGAGATTTGGTTTTGCTCTCGTGCAGAAAAAAGAAATGGCCTTTAACTGCCCCGGCTGCAACTACAACTCCCGTTCCGCCTCATCTGGAGGTGTAACTTACAGGCCCCAAGCAGCCTCCCTGTTCAAGATGCCAGTGGAGCAAGTAACTCAGGCCACCACTGGCTATTTTTCGGGACCATGCTCTTACCGATGAGCTTCAATGCCCCGCTACCATTGCAAGAAGCTCCGAAGAGCTCGGTCTTTAATCGGCTCACAACTACTGCGGCCCCTCTCAGCGGGTTGCCCAAATCCAGCGCCTCAGTCTTTGACAGATTGGGCCAAATCACGTGAGGGCCCGTGAAGAAGCCTGTGATACCGGAAAGGGTTATCCCAAAAAAGATAGCCATTCCTGCTTTCGAAGTCGTCAAAGCGGCTCCTCCTGCCAAAGAGCCGGTCTTCACAAGACTGACTGTTCCGGCTCCCACTCCAGGCGAAGTCCTCAAAGGTGCTTCCCCTGCCCAGAGGTCTATCTTTGACAGATTGGACATTGCTTCTCAACGGACATCGGTCTTCAAAAGGCTGACACCGGCGACAACCCTCCACCAAGACAGGGGGCATGATGAAGCCATCCCCATAGTTGAACCAACACCATCCTTGCGACATGCTCCCCGTCGTTACTGGCGCCGAGTAAGGAAGGCTGGGGGCAGCTCTCCGTCCGGACTTACTCCACCAGCTCCAATGGTGCAAATCGATGCTGCTGTTCCACCCGGGAACAGCTTTGAACTGCTTAATAAGGTGCACAGGAATTCACCAACTGCCATGCTGAAAAGGTCTCCTCTACCTGTGGAGAATGCTACAGAAAAGAAGCCGGAGCAGCCCCCTCAAGGGCTGTCCTCCAAAATTTACAAAGTCTTGAGACAGGTTCAGGAATCGATGATTGACCAAGACTATTCCTGCCGATCAAAGAAAATTAAAGCTCGGCAAGAAAAGGACCATCCCGTGGTACCACAGAAGATGTCATCCGTCTGGGTGCCCGCTGCAATGGCTCCCTCAATTTCAACCGCTCACAAGCGAAGGAGGCCAGAGAAAGCCCCTGTAACCGTGGAGAACCGTAAGGACGCTGAATCTAAATGCCCTAAGTATGAGGGCATGGTAACACATACCGTTTATATGGCTTCTGGAAAAGAGAAAAGCCGTGCTTCTATGGGTCATCAACCGCTTACCCGATTGATAATAAATGCTCAGGAGCAACAGCAGCAAAAACTTCAGGAGATGCTGACTGCAATGGCCGCACTCACTGGGCCGAAAGAAAATCCAGAGACCTCGGAGCAGCATCGGGAACAAGAAACTGATACTGAATTCCTCCGAAGAATGCTCGAGAGGAAAGAAAAAGAGGTCGTGGAACAAGCGGCCAACATAAAACGAATGGCTCTTTTGTTCCAAGACATGGCCGGGATGATATTACAGCCGGAACCTCCAGCTGAAGACCCCCCGATTATCATTGAAGACGACAGAGGGGAGACATCGAACCCTCCTCCGGCCCTTTCAGCAGCCAAGGAGGAGACCATCTCCAAGGCCGCTCTGGAAGATTACATCGCTCAGCAAATACGAGCTCATCAGGAGAGCGAAACGACCGGGCTGATCGTTAAGACTGGACGACCCTATCCAGCTGGTATGACCAAATAAGGTACCCGTCAGGATACACGATCCCCAAATTCCACGTATATAAGGGGACAGGAAATCGGCATCAGCATGTTGCTCAGTTCAGGGCCTTGTGCGGCAACACCGGAGGCGACGACAAACTGTTGCTTCGCCAATTCGTTGGTAACTTGTCAGAGACAGCATTTTAGTGGTATTCGGAGCTTCCCAACGACTCCGTCAAAACTTTTGCAGAGATGGAGCAACTATTCACCCAGCGTTTCGTGAGTGATAGTGAACGCACCCCAATAACGACATTGATCAATGCAAGGGTGAATCCTGGAGAAACATGGGTCCAATATGCAATACGATGGCAAAATTTATGGTCGAAGTGCGAGTAATGCATCGAGGAAGCTCCTGCGGTAGGCATGTTCGTGGGTAAGTGACCATTTCCCAATTGATGTTTTTCAAGCCGACCGCGTTCCAGTCCTTGATTAATAAGCTGGCCTAAATGGACCAGATAGGTCATAGGCCTTCCTCTTCGAAGTCGGAGCCGTGAAATGAAAAAGGGAAAGGGAAAGCGACCTTCGTCGCCAATGCTCAACAGCAGCCCAGCGGTCCAAAATTAACTGATCGCCTAGACGAGAGACGGCGATACTATAATGAGAAAATAAAGCGCCCTTATTCGTTTTCCCGGGACAAAACGAGGAGATTGTTCGAGCTAGCGGTGCGCAACAGGCTCATTAATTTGCCGAATCCAAAACACCCATTGCAACCCGGTGAGGCTATAGTCCCATTTATTGCCCCTACCACCAAGCAGTAAGCCATCACATTGAAGATTGCTTCGTCTTTAATGGCTGGATCGAAGACCAATACCAATAGGGCAAGTTCGCACTGTCCGAGAATTGGAAAGTGTGCCCGCCCCAGCCACATGCTCTCAAAAAGACGGACACTCTGGGGGCATCATGCTCTTTTATAGAAGAGGCTCCATGGGAGGTCGTTCTTTCAGCCAAAACGAAAAGAATGCTGAAGGATCTTGAAACATGCCCGGCAATTAGGTGGAAAAATCCACTAGAACCCGAAATCATCGAGGGAATGCTGAAACCACGCCCAACTCCAAAAATTGGTGGTGATAGTCAAAGCGCCCACACCCAACCGTCAAAGTCTTCGAAGAAGAAGAAGAAGACCAAAAAACCCGTGAAGTCTGGTGACAAGCGCACGGACCTGCAAAAATATATCGACGCGCTGGAAGAATATAACCAGAAAGCGCGAACCCCGATCATGCTTCAGGAGTTTCTCAACCACGTTCTCGAGGACAGAGATGATGACAATGAAGAAGACTCGCCGGATGAATCTGACGATTATGTGGCAAGCTGCCATGTGATCTCTCACTTGTTGATAAACGATGGAGAATCTCTGGATGCAGAGAAACCGGGGGCAGATCCTGAGCCGGAACTTCTAGGATCATACGACGAAATGATTGATGCATTCCTGAACGAAGCTCTTCTTTAAAGCAAAGCTGATCGAGAGCGCGAGATGACCATATTTAAAAAAACCAAACACCGGCGACTGGATGAAAGGGTCGAAACACTCCCACCAGATCAAAGTACATCCGCCGCAAATAAAAGCAGGTTCAAGATGAGGAAAAGATTCACCAAAGCCATATCGATAGGAACGAAGCTGCCACCCTCTGAAGGAAACACTCCTGATGAAGCGGATATATATCCTAGCTACTGCCTATATCACCGAAAGGTTACACACTGTAGGGTTCCTAGGCACACTAATGAGGTTCCACAAGGCATCAACCATGCCAAATTCAAAAATTTCCGGTGCTGAGAAACCCTAATGCGATCGTTGACTAGAGTTTAAGGCGAAACATGCAACTAGTTAACAACTTAACTAAGAGTGAACGGAAATACAACCTTTGTAGATCCGGTCCTCCACCTCCATAGCTCCGTGATGAAGTCCCTCCGCTGCGATCATCGGATCCCGGACTCTAGCGATGGTTTCGTCGAAGAAATAATCGGGCTAGGTCGTCGACTTCGATGCCGAAGATGATCTACGTCGAGGCAACTCAAGATCAAGCTCCAACTTCACCAAGTCATGAAACTTGTGAAGAAAAAACCCTATACTGCATGGCAAGCGGTAGAGGATGAAGAAATAGGAAGTGGGTTCACTTTGGATTTGGATTTCTCACTTGATTTCATCACTTGACATTTTTGTAGAAAGCTTTTCTTTCTTCATCAAGAAGAAGAAGAAGAAGAAGCAATAGAATTATCAATCATAGAAAAACAAGTGATGGTTATCATAATGCAACCATGGTTAAGTGTAGAGAATAAACTAGGGTTAGGTGAATGGTTAGGGTTAAGGAAAGAAACAAAATGGTCAAGCTTTCAAAGCTTCATGAAGCTTCAACAAAAAACAAAAGTAGCAACCATTTCATTTCTTGTCCAAATATAAATGAAAAGAAATAAATAAATTAGTAAATCAAACCCTAACCATTAACTTAATCATGGTTTAATCATACACACCCAAGTTTGCATGTATCATCAAACATAATACAAACTAGTGGTCAAAACTATATCATATATACAATGTGCACATTCAAGTGAGAAAGTAATCTTAAGTGAACTAATATTAGTTAATGTAAAGTAATATATCAAATATATAATTATACATTAAATCATTAAATCAGCACTTGATTTAACGATCCGGTCACATCGCATATGACCGACTAATATCCAATGTATCGATTTATCGAATCAATCCTCGATTCGATAACCAGGTTATATCGCATAAAACCAATTGATACATTCAGCGCGAGAATAGAATACGGTATCACATACACGCATTATTCTTGGTCCCGCACATATCTCATATGCGCTCCTATTTCGTTTCGCTTGAGCCAGGAAACCTCTATGTAGGACTCTAAAGACTCGTCAATACACCGGCAGCAGGTGATGATCATATCAAACACCCACAAGCCGCAAGCGGTCTGCTAAACGTAACGGCCACCCAGGTATTGAGCGATCAGAAGATCGACGAGCAAGCCCGCTCACACTCCTGTGAATCCAACCAGTAACACTTACCGTACAGTCCGGTCTGATCGTCTGATATGTCGCATATCTCGCCTAGGGGTGGTAAACGTCAGACCCCAGTAGCTCGATAAGTCGTGTCGATATGAGGTCTATAACAGTTCAAGAAACTGCTGGTAACACTTACCAGTAAATCTCAGCAATCCTGGTCAGGGATTTCCAGTTATAGCCAATCGAACGCAGCGCAACATCAACTCCCTATACCGGGAGAGATGAATCCCCTCCTATCGCCCATTGCCTCCATGTGATTCAGGACTGTACCCAAAAGCCACCGTTTTGCACGCCCTCTTGGACGTGGTAAGGTGGAAATCAAAGCACAGTGGGAATCACACAAGACTCTATGACGATCTCGGGTCTACAGACTAACCTGTACCAGTGTCACCAGAGAACTGCCATCTGACGTAAGGTATAATACCATCTGGGAGTTCTCAGCGAGTCCGTCCAGTGTACCCAGTCTCCACTGAGCACCCGTATATCATCTCTGATGTCAAACACCAATGGATATGGGATCATCCATCGCCCATCTGTATGGGTCGAGAAGGTATACGTTAGTCTACTCTGGTATATCATGCCCCGTCTCGATACACCCACGACTAGGGACCTTGAAGGATGTACTTATGGACTACCATGTCCCCACTAGTATGATCTGCATCATAGTCCACGTAGTCAAGTACACATCCTAAGGGCTTTACCAACATGTAACAGAGAGACAATCAGTGTACACGTTAAGATAAAGAGCAACCAGATAGCATACTATCATGTCGAGGAAGAAAGTCATCCCTATATATGTCCCAGCATCCACTACAATATACATCCTATGTACAGTAATGACCTCTAGGGCATACATATAACTAACAATCTCCCACTTACTCTTGGGCCATCTGTAGCAGTGGTTGCAGTATCCCATAAAAGTCTCTCTCTGGGAAAAGGCTTTTGTGAGTGGATCCGTCGAGTTATCCTCTGAGTCTGCTTTCCTAACCTCGATCACCCTGGAGATCAACCATCTCCATGATCAGGCGATACTGCCTTAGAATATGTCTGGATCACTGATGGGACGGACGTTTCTTGGCATAAGCCACAACTCCATTGTCACACAATGGGAGGAACTGAGTTCATCTCATGAACTAATATACACCCAGACAGCCTCTTTGGTAGCATCTTAAGTAGCGATGTATCCAGCCTTAATCGTCTAGTATGCCACGGTGTCTAGCTTGGAACTCTTCCAACATACCGTCCCTTTACTGAGGGTAAAGACAATGCCTACGACTGACATTCAGTCGTCTTTATCACCCTGGAACCTTTTCAGTGATTCTCCCCAGGATCAATTGATACCATCTCACTACATCTAGTGAGTATCGTAACATCCAATTACATCTATCTCATAGATGAAAACACAGGATTTAGGAGGTATCACTTTGATCCTATATGGAGAATCTTTGTGATAAGCGGAGATTGACCGAGCGTAGCATAGGAAACTCCTTCCTTATCAAGAGTATGTCATCCGCGTACTCTACGAGGATCACTACCATACTCCCTACTACCCTTTTTGTATATACAAGGTTCATCTACCATTTTGATGATGTCAAACTGTTTGACTAACACATCAAAACAGACGTTCCAACTCCGCGATACCTGCTTTATCACATAAAACATCTTGCTCACGTTTCCGCTGCTCCCACTGTCTACGAGGCCCTCTGGCTGTGTACTTATAGACGCACTCTTCTAAAATATCACTTAGAAAAGCAGTCATGGCACCCAACCGCCAGATATCGTAGTCATGGTATGTAGCCGTGGCAAGTAGGATCTGGATGGACTTAAGCATAGCTACTTAGAAAAGGTTTCATCATAATCCATACCTGGTCAATGATGCAAACTTTTAACAAGTCTAGCTTTGAAAGTCTCAACTTTTCCATGTACACCAAGTAATCTTCTCAAGATATACTTGCTTCTGATGGGGATTTAACCCTTCAGATATAGCAGCCAAAGTCCATACTTTGCTGGTGTATAAGGATTCCATCTCAGATCGCTAAGCATCCAGCCATTCTTATAGAGTCCCACTCCTGATGGCCAGCTCGAAACTAGTTGGGTCATCATCTCATGATGCAATCCTCTCTCCCACTGTCATAGAGAAACCGAAGTATCTCTCAGGTGGGTAAGGAACCCTACTAGATCGGCGGAGAGGCTGAGGTTCGTTGGAATCTACTGAATCCTTTGGTTCTGTCAAATCATCAGCTGCAGTTTGTATAGCTGGAACATTTCCAGTTCTACATAACAGACCTTGCCTCGAGCTTGTCGGGATTTTGCTTCTAGACATAGGCCGGACAACCCCAAATCTTAACTAACTTAAGATATGGTCTCTTCCCTTTCCATATCACATATGAAGTGGTAGGCAACTGATTTGATTTGAACCCTATTCAATAGGTATGCAGCTTCTTAAGTGCATAACTCCTAAAAGGAAATAGGAAACTCGGTAGTACTCATCATAGAGCACACCTTATCATATAGGGCGTGGTTGCTCCGCCCCGATATACCATCGTGCTATGGTGTATACGGAGTAGTAATGCTGAGAGAGAATCTCATTCTCCTTTAGAATAGTACAGGATTTCCGTGCTCAAGTATTCTCCTCCTCGATCACATCAAAGGACATAATACTTATACCCGTATTTTGGTTCTCTACTTCTAACTTATATTCTGTGAATATCTCAAAAGGTTCGGACTTGTGTTTCAACAGGAACATATGTCTGAATCTAAAGAGATCATCAGAGAATGTAATGAAGTACAAAGAACCAGTCTTGGCCTGTGTAGACAGGGGACCTACATGCATCAACATGTATCATCCCAAGAGTTCACTAACTCTTTCTCTGTTTCCAGTAAACAGAGCTATGGTCATCTAATCTTTGTGACATGACTGGCAAGTTTCACAAGATGTAAATTCAAACTAATTTAAATATGCATCTAAATGTAACTTAGCTAGTCGGGTCGCATTGATATGACCTAGTCTACAATACCTCAAGAAAGATTCGTTCATTTCTGAACTCTTCCTCTTGTGTGTGTTCCACATACTAAGAACTGTAGTTTGATTTAGAACGTCAATGCTTTTAGATAACGTGCCTGAACCGATCAACTTTTGATATAGGAAATGTTCAAAACATTATCCAACAATACAAAATTATATCCTTCTTTAATAAATAAACAGACTGATATGATTTTGTATATCAGGCACGGTATCTAATAGCATTTGTTCAGAATTAATATACTGGTAATACAGGGTGACAGTGACCAACAGACTTGGCTGCAACACTTGCCCCGTTTTCTGTCTCATGAAACTTATCACCCGTTCTCAGTTCTCTACCTTTCTGTAGCCCATGTAACGGATTACATTTGCGGGATCCTGATCCGGTATCTAATACCCAGGACGTAGAGGATACTGAGAAACAGTTCTTTGTAATGAACACACCCGAAGAAGATGCATCAGCATGCACTCTCTTCGTTTGGGCGGCACGGGAATTCTGGTAATCCCCTATTTCCTGCTCTGTCTTATAACAATTATAAGTTGGAGCGGGACCAACGTTCCCCAGCTCAGTATAACAAGCGGGTTCGGTCAATACATCCGTATTATTATCTTGATTAAGGCGTGACATGGTCTCTACCTGGAGAGAGAGAGAAGAAAACACTCAGCGTATGCTCTTGCAAGATCAGATTGGTTATTATTCTATCTAATCAGGATTGCTCCCACTGTTTTTATCAAATTTTCCTTCAAACCCTAAAAGGAAAGACTAGCCGGGATTAATTTCACGCTACAAGTTCGCCAATCTTTCAGCCAGGCCAGTGTCGGTACTTTGAGGGAGGTTCCCCGTGCTTTCGCACGGACCTAATTACAGAAAACCTCATTTTCCTAGAGGCATAACCCCGTTGACACCTTTCTAGACACCTACTAGATCGGCTAATTGTAATGTGTAAAATTCTCCCAAGAGTAACTCTTACTCGCAGTGGGTATCGGGATCCAACTATCTCATAGAAGGTATGCAATCTCATTGCAAATTTCAACACTTGAAATTCCCGATAATATTTTGCCCCTAGCGTCCTATGACCTTGACGCAGGCCAACAAATCATAGTGCGCTAGTCAAGTTCAACCCGTCATTTCCTGATTGAATTAAACCCACCCGCACGACCCTTGACGCAGGCCAACAAAGTCGCACGACTATCCTAATCCAATCTGCATCATATGCATAAGCAGATAAATACTAGTTAGCTACCGCACACTACGCCTTGACGCAGGCCAACAAACGTAGCACGAATACTAACTACTACTTATCTGAAATGACGGAGGGCTACGACAGGTTTTTCTGAAAACCTATTGCGTAATGAACTTGATATCGTTGTAGAATCAAATGATTTTAAAATGGAGTGTTTCTGAGGCTTTTCTAGTTTTGCTAAAGGGGTCACTCCCGGTGAAGAGATCGTCGGCCCTTTCCTCGTCGAATGAGATGCAGGATATATTATATATATCACTGTGCAAAGCAGAAACTATAGAAGTAATCAAAAGACAAACCGAGTGTGCAGCATCTGCCAGTTATTTCTAAAGGGGTCACTCCCGGCGAAGGGATCTCGGCCCTTTCCTCATCGAATAAGGTGCAGGATGTTCTACAAGGAAACCGCGATGCAAAGCAAGAACTGTAGCTACCTTGTTTTATTTTTGAAATTCGATTCCACAACATCTTAGGTTTCTTTTCTTTCATTAATCACATTAATGAAGTCCCATCATTTAAGTTACCTAAACATCACAGATAAATACGACGTACACTTATGCCATCCGCATTCGCCTCGATGTCCCTTCGTGCACCGTTAGGTTAGGCAACTAACGACAGAGCGGGGCAGGGCTAGCGCGGGTGTAAAACATAAGTAACGTCTATATAATATATCATATATACTATATACAGTATTTATCACAGAACATAACAAATGATCACTTCAAAGATATCGCGGCAGAAAATATCATATGAAATATTGGATATACTAGGACGTCCGTGTTTTCAATACGAGCCAGTATAAAACACGGATTCCACGGTCGCGATGAATAGCCAAACCCACACCCCTAGACCCCTACGAGAGCGGCAAGCAATCCTACCAATTCTAGAGTTAGGATACCCGGACTCGACTCCTCGAATTGGTCTCCCACTGGACTCCAGAACCCGGTTACTTGTGCCCTCCTTCTTGGGTCTATCCTAGTGCGGAAAAGTAAATAATATACAAAAGGTGACATCTTCCGCAACCTGGAAGTGCCCCAATAAAAGAATATTACATACAAGTTTTTACATGAAGAAAAATGAAAAACACTCATCTCACATAAAAAAAACCCGGCTATTCAAACACGACGATCCAATATAACATATCCAGCAACACATAACATCACATGTCATCAACGTAAGTAAATATACATATCCCAATTGTCGTTGGCATATAGCAACGAAACCGGCGATATCACATATTACACTTACGGTCACAGAAAAGAAAGTGTAAAACTACAACAGTTGGAATCCGCAACCTCCTTAGACACCGCATGCCTAAACCAATGAATTCCTTAGACATCACATGCCTAACAATTATAAACCCCGCATTTTAGTCTCATTATCGAAAACACTTTTCAATATCAAGTCGGGCAATTCAACAAGATTCCCGACATTCTGATCGAATGCTCGTCGCAAACTTTAGTTGGCGGCCGCACCCCCAATACCGTCGACGAAGTGCACCAAGGCGGAACACCGCTACCGCGAGCACCCGAACGGATGCTTTCGTTGACGGGGTTCTCCTACAGTCACTTGGTCGGGGCTATGGGGTGTAGCTGTCTATTAAGTTTATCCGGCGAATATCCGCGTACGCTACGTGATTGCGACGGACTTTTGATCACATCAAAATTCCGTGGCAACCGATCAAGTGAGACTAAAGTGCTATGTTTATACCATCCAAATCAGTTATCTCATAAATACTTGTGAATTCCAAATATTGTATCACATTCCAGATAAATAGAAAATGTTAAACTTTCCGATCGAACAATCAAACACCCAAGTTTTCCCGAAACAGCTCAACACTTGAAATGAGTTCAAAAACATCCATTTCATGCCACAGTACCAACGGTCCAGCCGTAGAAGGGTCAAGCCAACGCCTCACATGTGGCACGCCGTACTGCCCCAAACCCTAAGGTTCAAAGGGCAGTTCAAGACGGTCACATAATCGAGTTAAGGTTTGTTGTCTTCTAGAGGGTCCATCGCGTTACTTGCACTACTTAGAACGTTCTTGAACTACGGAAAGATCCAACACTTGGAAATTTCCCGACAGGGGAAAAAGTGGGTATTTATATCCGGTCGAACCTTTTTAACGTATTCTAAAATAATCCGGAAAAACCTATAGACGAAGTTAAACATCCCGATCGAAACACCGAGTCCCCAATACAACCCAGAAAACTAAACTCTTGAGTAAACATTAAAAATTCCCAGAATAGTCAGGAAACTATAATGGACATTACTGTAGGGTTCCTAGGCACACTAATGAGGTCTCACATGGCATCAACCATGCCAATTTCAAATTTTACAAGTGCCGAGAAACCCTAATACGGATTCGTTGACTAGAGTTTAGGCGAAAAGTGAAACTAGTTAACATATTAACTAATAGTAAGAAGCTACAACCTTTGTAGATCCGGTTATCCAATTCCTTAGCTCCACGTAGACGTACCCCCGCTGTCCATCTCGAATCCCGGACTCTTGCATCGGCTTCATCGGAGAAATGGGCGGGCTAGGTCGTCGGCTTCGATGCCGAAGATGATCTACGTCGAGGCAACACAAGATCAAGCTCCAACTTCACCAAGTCGTGAAACTTGTGAAGAAAACACCCTATACTACTTGGCAAGAGGTAGAGGGTGAAGAAATAGGAGGTGGGTTCACTTTAGAATTGGATTTCTCACTCTTTTACTCAAGATGCCATTAAAGCTAGTAAGCTTTCTTCATGAAGATGAAGAAGAAGAAGAAGATAGAATATGATAAGTGTTTTTCTAAAATAGAAAAGAAATGAATACTTATCATATCCTAACTTTGGTTAGGTGTAGAGAATAGACCATGGTTAGTGGGAATGGTTAGGGTTAAGCATGAGACAAATATGGTGGACTTGTTCAAAGCTTCATGAAGCTTCAACAAGCATCCAAAGAAAGCCACCATATTCTCCTTTATCTTTTTCAAAATAAACAAATAAATAAATAAGTAAGAAAAAGAAAACCCTAACCATTACACAACCATGGTTTAATCTTTACACATACTCAAGTTAGCATGTATCATCAAACATGATACAAACAAGTGCACACTAAAATATATCACATATACAATGTGCACATCAAGTGGGAAAATCCTTTTTAAAATGAACCAATACTAGTTAATGCAAAGTAATATATCAAATATATAATTATACATTAAATCATTAAATCAACACTTGATTTAATGATCCGGTCATGTCGCACATAACCGACTAGTATTCAATGTATCAATTTATCGAATCAATGATTCGATAACTAGGTTATATCGCATACAACCAATCGAAACATTCATCGCGAGAATGAAATACGGTATCACATACACGCATTATTCTCGGTCTCGCACATATCTCATATGCGCTCCTATTTCGTTTCGCTTGAGCCAGGAAACCTCTGTGTAGGACTCTAAAGACTCGTCAATACGCCGGCAGCAGATGATGATCATATCAAGCACCCACAAGCCGCAAGCGGTCTGCTAAACGTAACGGCCACCCGGGTATTGAGCGATCAGAAGATCAACAAGCAAGCCCGCTCACACTCCTGTGAATCCAACCAGTAACACTTACCGTACAGTCCGGTCTGTTCGTCTGATATGTCGCATATCTAGTCTAGGGGTGGTAAACGTCAGACCCCAATAACCGATAAGTCGTGCCGATGTGAGGCTCATAACGGGTCGAGAAACTACTGGTAACACTTACCAGCAAAACTCTGATCAGCCCTGACCAGGGACTTCCCTGTTACGGCCAATCGAGCACAGCGCAACATCAACCCCCAATACCAGGAGAGACGAAACCCCTCCTATCGCTCATTACCTCCATGTGACTCGGGACTGTACCCAAAAACCACCGTTTTGCACGCCCTCATGGACGTGGTAAGGTGGAGATCAAAGCACAGTGGGAATCACACAAGACTCCATGACGATCTCGGGTCTACAGACTAACCTGCACAAGTGTCACCTGAGAACTGCCATCTGACGTGAGGTATAATACCATTTGGGAGTTCTCGGCGAGTCCATCCAGTGTACCCAGTCTCTACTGAGCACCCGTATACTATCTCTGATGTCAAACACCAATGGATATGGGATCATCCATCGCCCATCTCATGGGTCGAGAAGCGTATACGCTAGTCTGCACTGGTATATCGATGCCCTGTCTCGATACACCCACGACTAGGGACCTTGAAGGATGTACCTATGGACTACCATGTCCCCACTAGTATGATCTTTATCATAGTCCAGGTAGTCAAGTACACATCCTAAGGGCTTTACCAACATGTAACTATAAGACAGTTTAAAGAGACAAGTGTACATGTTAAGATAAAGAGCAACCAGATAGCATACTATCATATCGAGCAAGAAAGTCATCTCTATATATATGTCCAAGCATCCAATATAATATACATCATCTGTACAATACTGGCCTCTAGGGCATACATACAACTAACAATCTCCCACTTGCACTAGGGCCAGCTGCTGTAGTATCGCATACCGAGCATCCCGAAGAGTCTCTCAAACTGTATCTGGGGAATGGCCTTCGTGAGTGGATCCGCCGTGTTGTTCTTCGTGTCAACCCTCCTGACCTCGATCTCCCGGCGATCAACTATCTCCCAGATCAGGTGATACCGCCTCAGAATATGCCTGGATCGCTGATGGGACCTGGGTTCCTTGGCCAAAGCCACCGCTCCATTGTTATCACAATACAAAGGTATTGGATGCTCAATGGATGGAACCACTCCAAGTTCAGTAATGAACTTCTTGATCCAGACAGCCTCTTTAGCAGCATCGTTGGCAGCGATGTATTCAGCCTCCATCGTCGAGTCTGCAACGGTTTCCTGCTTGGAACTCTTCCACCTAACCGCCCTTCCGTAAAGGGTAAAGACAAATCCCGACTGCGACTTAGAGTTGTCCTTATCACTCTGGAAGCTCGAATCGGTAAAGGACTCCACTTGGAGTTCTCCGTTACCATACACCAAGAGCATCTCTTTAGTCCTTCGCAAGTACTTGAGAATGCTCTTCACAGCTGTCCAGTGACTCTCTCCAGGATCATCTTGATACCTTCTCACTACACTTAGTGAGTATGCAACATCGGGTCTGGTACATAGCATCGCGTACATGATAGAGCCTACAGCCGAAGCATAGGGTATCCCTTGCATGCGAGCTCTCTCCAAATCAGTCTTGGGAGACATCTCTTTGGAGAGAGTGACTCCAGAGATCGTGGGTAAGTTCCCACGCTTGGATTCTTCCATACTAAACCTCTTTAGTACGGTGTCAATGTACCTGGATTGGGACAATCCCAATATCCGTTTGGATCTATCTCTATAGATCCTAATTCCCAATATGCAGGAGGCATCACCAAGATCTTTCATTGAGAATCTTTGTGATAAGAAGAGCTTGACCGATTGCAGCATAGGAATATCATTTCCTATCAAGAGTATGTCGTCCACGTACAATACGAGGAAGACAACCTTACTCTCTGCTACCTTCTTGTAGATACAAGGTTCATCTGGGTTTTTGACGAAATCAAACTCTTTGATAACGACGTCAAAGCAGATGTTCCAACTCCGCGATGCTTGCTTTAATCCATAAATGGATTTAAGGAGCTTGCACACCTTCCCGCTGCTCCCACTGTCTACGAAGCCCTCTGGCTGAGTCATGTACATGCACTCTTCTAAATCACCGTTTAGAAAGGCGGTCTTAACATCCATTTGCCAGATTTTGTAATCATGATATGCAGCGATGGCAAGCATGATCCGGATGGATTTAAGCATAGCCACTGGAGAAAAGGTTTCATCATAATCCACACCTGGTCTTTGACGAAAACCCTTTGCAACAAGTCTAGCTTTGAAAGTCTCCACTTTCCCATCTACACCAAGTTTTTTCTTGAAGATCCACTTGCTCCCAATGGGTTTTTCCCCTTCAAGAGCAACTTCCAAAGTCCACACTTTGTTGGTGTACATGGATTCCATCTCGGACCGCATTGCATCCAGCCATTTCACTGAGTCCCTACTCGTGATGGCCTGCTCGAAGCTAGTTGGGTCATCATCCTCCATGATGCAATCCTCGCTCCCACCATCCATGAGAAAACCGTAGTATCTCTCAGGTTGGCGAGGAACCCTACTAGATCGGCGGAGTGTCTGGGGTTCATTGGGAACTATTGAATCCTCTGGTTCCACCAGATCTTCTGTTGTAGCTTCTTTAGCTGGAACCTCTTCCAGTTCTACCTCATGACCACTAATCTCTTTTTCAAGAAATTCCTTTTCTAAAAAGGTGGCATGCCGAGAAACAAACACTCTTTGTTCCTCAGGGTGGTAGAAGATATACCCTTGTGAATTCTTGGGATATCCTATAAATTTGCATAGAACAGACCGTGCCTCGAGTTTGTCCGGTTTTTGTTGTTTGACATAGGCTGGACAACCCCATATCTTAACATAGTTAAGACATGGTCTCTTCCCTTTCCATATCTCATATGGAGTGGTAGGCACAGATTTGCTGGGGACCATATTCAATAGATGTATGGCTGTCTCAAGCGCATACCCCCAGAAGGAAATAGGTAACTCAGCTGTGCTCATCCTAGAGCGCACCATATCTAATAGGGTGCGGTTCCTCCGTTCTGATACACCGTTGTGCTGTGGTGTATATGGAGGAGTCAGCTGAGAGAGAATCCCATTCTCTTTTAGGAAGTCCAGGAATTCATTGCTTAAGTATTCACCTCCTCGATCAGATCGAAGGATTTTAATACTTTTTCCGGTTTGGTTCTCGACTTCTTGTTTATATTCTCTAAATTTCTCAAAAGCTTCAGACTTGTGTCTTATCAAGTACACATGTCCGTATCTTGAGAGATCGTCAGTGAATGTAATGAAGTACGAAGAACCATCCCTGGCATGTGTAGACATGGGACCGCATACATCACTATGTATCTGTCCCAAGAGTTCGGTAACTCTTTCTCCGTGTCCCGTAAACGGAGTTTTGGTCATCTTGCCTTTGAGACATGACTGGCAAGTGTCATAAGATGAAAATTCGAATGGTTTCAAATATCCATCCTTATGCAACTTAGCTAGTCGCGTCGCATTGATGTGACCAAGTCTACAATGCCATAAGAAGGATTCGTTCAGTTCTGAACTCTTCCTCTTATGTGTGTTCGTTATGCTCAGAACTGTTGATTGATTTAGAACATAAATGCCATTGCACAACGTGCCTGATCCAACCAACTTTTGGTTACGGAAAATGTTCATAACATTATCCTGTAATACAAAATTATATCCCTCTTTACTCAATAAAGAAACTGATATAATGTTGCATATCAGGTTCGGCATGTAATAGCATTCGTTCAGAACCAATGTATTACCAGTTGGTAATGCAAGGTGATATTCCCCGACAGTCTTAGCTGCAACAATTGCACTATTTCCAACTATTATGTCTTTATCACCTTTCCAAGTTCTCTACCTTTCCTTAGCCCATGTAACTGATTACATATATGGGATCCTGACCCGATATCTAATACCCAGGACGTAGGGAAAATGGAGAAACAGTTCTCTGTAACGAACACACCCGAAGAAAATGCATCAACATGTACTTTCTTCATTCGGGTGGCATGGGAATCCTGGTATTCCCCTATGTCCTGTTCATTCCTATAACTCTTATAAGAAAGAACGGAACCAACGTTCCCCAGCACAGTATAACATGCGGGTTCAGTCAATACATCCATATTATTATCTTGATTAGGGCATGAAATGGTCGCTACCTAGAGAGAGAGAGAAGAAAACACTTTAGCGTATGCTCTTGCAAGATCAGATTGGTTATTATCTTATCTAATCAGGATGGCTCCCACTGGTTTTTATCAAATCTTCCTTCAAACCCTAAAAGGAAAGACTAGCTGGGATTAATTACACCCTACAACTTCGCCAATCTTTCAGCCAGGCCAGTGTCGGTACTTTGAGGGAGGTTCCCCGTGCTTTCGCACGGACCTAATTAAAGTAAACCTCGTTTTCCCAGAGGCGTAACCCCGTTGACACCTTTCTAGACACCTACTTGATCGGCTAATTGTAATGTGTAAAACTCTCCCAGGAGTAACTCTTACTCGTAGTGGGTATCGGGATCCAACTATCTCATAGAAGGTATGCAATCTCATTGCAAATTTCAACACTTGAAATTCCCGATAATGCTTTTTCCCCTAGCGTGCTATGACCTTGACGAAAGCCAACAAACCACAGCCCGCTAGTCAAGTTCAACCCGTACATTTCTTGACTGAATTAAACCCACCCGCACGACCCTTGACGAAAGCCAACAAAGCCGTACGACTACCCTAATCCAGTCGCATCATATGCAGCAGATAAGCAGCACATAGCTACCACACACTACACCTTGACGAAAGCCAACAAATGTAGCACGAATACTATATGCAACTTATCTGAAATGACGGAGGGCTACGACAGGTTTTTCTGAAAACCTATTGCGTAATGAACTTGATATCGTTGTAGAATCAAATGATTTTGAAATGGAGTGTTTTTGAAGCTTTTTCTAGTTTTGCTAAAGGGGTCACTCCCGGTAAAGGGATCGTCGGCCCTTTCCTCGTCGAATGAGGTGCGGGATATATCATATATATCGCTGTGCAAAGCAAAATCCAAAAACAATCAAAAGCAAACCTAGTGTGTAGTATCTGCCAGTTATTGCTAAAGGGGTCACTCCTGGTGAAGGGATCTCGGCCCTTTCCTCATCGAATAAGGTGCAGGGTATATCATATATACCGCTATGCAAAGCAAGAACTGTAGCTACCCTTTTTATTTAAAATTTGATTCTACAACATCTTTTAGGTTTCTTTTCTTTCATTAATCATATTAATGAAGTCCCATCATTTAAGTCACCTAAACATCACAGATAAATCCGACGTACACTTATGCCATCCGCATTCGCTTCGATGTCCCCTCGTGCTCCGTTAGGTTAGGTAACTAACAACAGAGCAGGGCAGGGCTAGTGCGGGTGCAAAACATAAGTAACGTCTATATAATATATCATATATACTATATACTGTATCCATCAGAACATATCAAATGATCACATCACAGATATCGCAGCAGAAAATATCATATGAAATATTGGATATACTAGGACGTCCATGTTTTCAATACGAGCCAGTATAAAACACGGATTCCACGGTCGTGACGAATAGCCAATCCCACACCCCTAGACCCCTACGAGAGCGGCAAGCAACCCTACCAATTCTAGGGTTAGAAGACCCGGACTCAACTCCTCAAGATGGTCTCCCACTGGACCCTAGAACCCGGTTACTTGTGCTCCCCTCCTTGGGTCTATCCTAATGCGAAAAAGTAAATAATATACAAAAGGTGACATCTTCCGCAACATGGAAGTGCCCCAAATAAAAGAATATTACATACAAGTTTTTACATGAATGAAAATGAAAAGCACTCATCTCACATAAAAAAACCCGGCTATTCAAACACGACGATCCAATATAACATATCCAGCAACTCATAACATCATATGTCATCAACGTAAGTAAATATGCGCATCCCAATTGTCGTTGACATATAGCAATGAAACCGGCGATATCACATATTACACTTACGGTCATAGAAAAGAAAGTGTAAAACTACAACAGTTGGAATCCGCAACCTCTTTAGACATCACATGCCTAATCAAATGAAATACTTAGACATCACATGCCTAACAATTATAAACCCCACATTTTAGTCTCATTATCGAAAACTCTTTTCAATATCAAGTGAAACTAAACCGCTAGATTTATAACATTCATTCAGTTATCTCATAACTGTTTGTGAATTCCAATTATTGTATCCCATTCCGGATAAATAGAAAATATTAAACTTTCCGATCGAACATTCGAACACCCAAGTTTTCCCGAAACCGTTCAACACATGAAATAGGTTCAAAGACATTCACTTCATGCCTCAGTACCAACGGTCCAGCCGTAGAAGGGTCAAGCTAACGCCTCATATGTGGCACGCCGTACTGCCCCAAACCCTAAGGTTCAAAGGGCAGTTCAAGACGGTCACATAATCGAGTTAAGGTTTGTTGTCTTCTAGAGGGACCATCGCGTTACTTGCACTACTTAGAACGTCATTAAACTACGGAAAAGTCCAACAATTGGAAATTTCCCGGCAGGGGAAAGATTGGATATTTACATCCGGGCGAACTTTTTAACATATTCCAAATATCCGGAAAACACATAGACAAAGTTTGAAATTTCCGATCGAATCATCGAAGCTCTAAAACACCCCAGAAAACTCAACTCTTGAGTGCAAATTAAAAATTCCCAGAAAACTCAGCACCTGAAAACATGAATTACTGTGCAAAACATGGAGGCAGATCCCATCAATTGGCCGCGGAACTGCCGCCGAAGCCAGGCTTCTGCCGCGGTTCCGCCGCGCTTTTGACACTTCATGAGGTAATTTTTGCACCGTAATTCTTAGAATTCCCTGCTGAATTTTTAAAGCATTTTTAATATGGAAAAAACCCAGTTTTTGAAAAAAGTCCAGAGAGCATGAAAAAATAGGGTTTCGATGTTCGTTCGGATTTCAAACGTCGTCTACACTTCGCCTAAGGCTCTAGCTAGTCTCTGATACCACTGTAGGGTTCCTAGGCACACTAATGAGGTCTCACATGGCATCAACCATGCCAATTTCAAATTTTACAAGTGCCGAGAAACCCTAATACGGATTCGTTGACTAGAGTTTAGGCGAAAAGTGAAACTAGTTAACATATTAACTAATAGTAAGAAGCTACAACCTTTGTAGATCCGGTTATCCACTTCCTTAGCTCCATGTAGACGTCCCCTCGCTGTCCATCTCGAATCCCGGACTCTTGCATCGGCTTCATCGGAGAAATGGGCGGGCTAGGTCGTCGGCTTCGATGCCGAAGATGATCTACGTCGAGGCAACACAAGATCAAGCTCCAACTTCACCAAGTCGTGAAACTTGTGAAGAAAACACCCTATACTACTTGTCAAGAGGTAGAGGGTGAAGAAATAGGAGGTGGGTTCACTTTAGAATTGGATTTCTCACTCTTTTACTCAAGATGCCATTAAAGCTAGTAAGCTTTCTTCTTGAAGATGAAGAAGAAGAAGAAGATAGAATATGATAAGTGTTTTTCGAAAATAGAAAAGAAATGACTACTTATCATATCCTAACTTTGGTTAGGTGTAGAGAATAGACCATGGTTAGGGGGAATGGTTAGGGTTAAGCATGAGACAAATATGGTGGACTTGTTCAAAGCTTCATGAAGCTTCAACAAGCATCCAAAGAAAGCCACCATATTCTCTTTTATCTTTTTCAAAATAAACAAATAAATAAATAAGTAAGAAAAAGAAAACCCTAACCATTACACAACCATGGTTTAATCTTTACACATACTCAAGTTAGCATGTATCATCAAACATGATACAAACAAGTGCACACTAAAATATATCACATATACAATGTGCACATCAAGTGGGAAAATCCTTTTTAAAATGAACCAATACTAGTTAATGCAAAGTAATATATCAAATATATAATTATACATTAAATCATTAAATCAACACTTGATTTAATGATCCGGTCATGTCGCACATAACCGACTAGTATTCAATGTATCGATTTATCGAATCAATGATTCGATAACTAGGTTATATCGCATACAACCAATCGAAACATTCATCGCAAGAATGAAATACGGTATCACATACACGCATTATTCTCGGTCTCGCACATATCTCATATGCGCTCCTATTTCGTTTCGCTTGAGCCAGGAAACCTCTGTGTAGGACTCTAAAGACTCGTCAATACACCGGCAGCAGATAATGATCATATCAAGCACCCACAAGCCGCAAGCGGTCTGCTAAACGTAACGGCCACCCGGGTATTGAGCGATCAGAAGATCAACGAGCAAGCCCGCTCACACTCCTGTGAATCCAACCAGTAACACTTACCGTACAGTCCGGTCTGTTCGTCTGATATGTCGCATATCTAGTCTAGGGGTGGTAAACGTCAGACCCCAATAACCGATAAGTCGTGCCGATGTGAGGCTCATAACGGGTCGAGAAACTACTGATAACACTTACAAACAAAACTCTGATCAGCCCTGGCCAGGGACTTCCCTGTTACGGCCAATCGAGCACAGCGCAACATCAACCCCCAATACCGGGAGAGACGAAACCCCTCCTATCGCTCATTGCCTCCATGTGACTCGGGACTGTACCCAAAAACCACCGTTTTGCATGCCCTCATGGACGTGGTAAGGTGGAGATCAAAGCACAGTGGGAATCACACAAGACTCCATGACGATCTCGGGTTTACAGACTAACCTGCACAAGTGTCACCTGAGAACTGCCATCTGACGTGAGGTATAATACCATCTGGGAGTTCTCGGCGAGTCCATCCAGTGTACCCAGTCTCCACTGAGCACCCGTATACTATCTCTGATGTCAAACACCAATGGATATGGGATCATCCATCGCCCATCTCATGGGTCGAGAAGCGTATACGCTAGTCTACACTGGTATATCGATACCCTGTCTCGATACACCCACGACTAGGGACCTTGAAGGATGTACCTATGGACTACCATGTCCCCACTAGTATGATCTTTATCATAGTCCAGGTAGTCAAGTACACATCCTAAGAGCTTTACCAACATGTAACTATAAGACAGTTTAAAGAGACAAGTGTACATGTTAAGATAAAGAGCAACCAGATAGCATACTATCATATCGAGCAAGAAAGTCATCTCTATATATATGTCCAAGCATCCAATATAATATACATCATCTGTACAATACTGGCCTCTAGGGCATACATACAACTAACAATTACTGTGCAAAATTGGATGACAGAGGTGACCGTACGGCCGCGGAACCGCCGCAATAGCCATGCTTTTGCCGCGGTTCCGCGGCGACTTGGTCGATTTAGAAGCTCGTTGATCGCACGCTTTTGGCGTGTCGGATGTTCAAACTTCTAAAGTAATAACCGCTATCAGAACGGTGTCGCTATGCAGCTAGCCGGTTGAGCACGGGTCGATCCACAGGGAGATGGTTGTATGTCCGTTCGAGTTTTAGACGAGTCAATAAAGAATGTGTATATGTTTGTTCAGTTCTATCCTAAGTGATATATGCAAGTATAAAGTTGTTAAGAAAAAGATACGAAAGTGTAAGCTAAAGAAATCCACACTCAAAACCTTTGAGCCGAGTCTTGACCAATTGAAGCTAGAGTAATCGGCAACAACGTGGATTAGGGGATTTAAGCACGGTATTCGTGGAATCCGGCTTATTTACCCTTGTCATTCCGTTCTTGTCTCTTGCTTTCGCCTCCGGCCAAACCGAACGCAACCGGTCGCGGTTAGGAATCACCGTTACCTTGGTAGGGTAGGGTGCCTAACGGAGCGCTTGCGTATCGTTTGGGCGGAGTTCAATGGAAAATAACGGGAAAAGAAAATGAGCAAAGAAATATTAACTTACAATATCGTATTTATTCTTAACAACAATAATTACAACCATTCATAAAACGAACCAAAAAGAGAGAACAAAAAGATAAACAAAGAAAAGAAAAGATTACAAGCAAGTAATTAAAGTGCATGGTAATAAATTGCAAGTAATAAAAGACAAGAATGAAAAATACAAGAAAGATATAAGCAAGAAAATAATACTAAGAACCATAGAACTCAAGACAAGCCATGGGATCAATAGCCAACCCTTAAGCTTGCAAGCTCAATCAAGAGGTTGCAAGATCAAGAGAAGGGTAAAGAACTCATGTGAAATGAAGCACAAAAAAGAGAACAAAGTGATACAACCCCTTGAGATCAATGACCAAAGCTTAAACTTGCAAGCTCACTTAAGAGGTTGCAAGATCAAGTTAAGGTAGAGAGCTCAAGGGGGAAGCTAAGCAAAAGAAAGAATGATACAAAAACCCTCATCTTCATTTAACATCCACTCAATGCTCTCACTACATTTTCATGGAGGGAAGAATGAAGAAGAAGAAGAAGACTAAAAACTAGCAAAAAGAGGCTTAAGAATTTAACACCCTTGTCTTTGCTCAGAACCGGGGTATTTATAGGCAGGGAACTGGAAATATAGGGCAACAATCAGGACCAAGATGAAAGTACCAAACTGCCCCCAGAAAATGACGGAGAGAGGAGCCCACATGGCCGCGGTTCCGCGGCCTAAGCCTGCTTAGGCCGCGGTTCCGCGGCCTAAGCCTGCTTAGGCCGCGGTTCCGCAGCCGTATAGGGGAGTTGGGTCCTAGAACTTTGTGTGCTTCCCTGGTTCCCTTTTTCCTCGTGTTTGAAATCTTTAAACTGCACAAAGTCTTCCAGAATATCTTCAGATTTCTTAGTCCAAGATTGCTTTATTTTCTTCACTTTTGACTTCTATCTCCCTCGAGTTCCGCGCACCCATGGATTCTTGTGCTGCCCCCCTCGTGCTCTGTGCTTGTCCGAGACACGAATGACCACTGTCATATGTCTTGTCTCTGGAACTGGTACTCGGCACTGGACGGATACAGATGACCGGAACCCGGCTTTTATCTGCTGTGACAGATGTTCTGAGTTTGGTGTAACTATGGAGATTTTGTCTTGATTTGCAATATTTGTACGGGAAACCTGTAATCTGTAAATATGTAACAAACACGGATTAAAAGCACCTACCTATAAACACACGAGCATAAGATTGGGTGGTATAAAATGCAATATTCTGTTATGAACAAATACCCCCAAACTTAACTTTTGCTCGTCCCGAGCAAAACCAATTATTCACAAAAATAAAATTCTAACCGCACTTTCGCAGGGAACGCGATTGCACTGAGCATGTGCAACAAGCCGTTAAACTTCTAGGTGTCCCTAGTAGGAGGAG
This sequence comes from Agapanthus africanus, assembly GCA_030015575.1. NCBI lineage: Eukaryota > Viridiplantae > Streptophyta > Magnoliopsida > Asparagales > Amaryllidaceae > Agapanthus > Agapanthus africanus. The sequence goes on from CM057340.1 coordinate 477,390,325, forward strand.
TGTTGTCTCCTGAGGGTTTTCAGCGAATTACACCCATAAAATCCCGTCAAGCTAGTGTCATAAGTTAACGTCGATTCTACTCCTACAGTTTAGTATTTACGTTAGAAATTCTATCATCCTAAGTTAGAAATATCCAACCCTTATTTTTCACACCTCCTATCTATTTAACCTTGGTTCTCCTGAGTTTTCCTTCTAAAGTGCGGTCTCAAATCAGGGATTTTTATCAACTTTACAGAAAACACAAGTCTTATTCTTTATTTCTATTTTTTATCCAAACATCGATTGTATACCCCTACATGTGTGTATATTTGCACCCCTACACTCAAGAATTCAATTCAAGCTATAATACCCTTGCCCTAATACCTAATACTACTTCTTTTCATTAAGGATGGACGGATTTGCTCACACACCTTTCATGCGACTATTAATGCTTATTGAGGCACTAACGACCGATTACTGAATGTGTGAGCTCTAAAGCGTAAATAGCAGTTTCCAGGTCTTGACTATATTCTATTTTTTTCTTTTTCTTTTTCTTTTCCTTTTCCTTTTTCTTTTTCAAGACCGGATATATTTTTCAATATGCTCTTTTGGTGTTTAGCTTTAAATACTGTTTTTTCTTTCATACTAGGCTTTCAGGCAAGAGTATTTCTAGGTATCCTCTACTATCCCAAGTTTCAAGGTGCGTGTAAGTGCAGTTTGTAGGGTATATACTTTCTAAATTTGAACTCAAGAAAAGAAACTATTTTTCAGACTTATTCTCCAGTAAAGCTTCAATACTTTCCCTTCATCTTGACTTAACTCAAGAACTGAACTCAAAAAAACTGTAAGGACGTATACTTACCAAAGTTAGATAGAATGAGGATTATTTTAAGGATTTTCAATTCCTAAGTCTAGAATTTAGTCATTTCTAACATATCAACTAAACTTTCAGAATAAAAATCTAAGTTACCCTATTAGCTAACTTGACGACAAAGTTTTTATATTTTTTGGAAAATTTTCAATTTTTGTGGGTTTTTAATAAGGTATGCAAATGCAAAATATACAAATGAATGCGAAGGACGAAAGCTTACCGAGCACACCCCCAAACTTAAACTTGACAGTGCCCTCACTGTCAGGCTATACCAAGAGGGTCAAAATTGTCGGCGCTCCCTAGAAACAAATTATATACAAAACAAAAAGAAAACCAAAAAGATATATACAAAAAAAAGGTTTCCCCCCAAACTTAAGTGAAACGGTGTTTCCACTGTTTAAGCGGTGAAGTTCAGGATTAGGGGGAAAGAAAACAGTATCAAGCTATACAAGGCCTTACACAGGCCAAAAGTTAACACCAACCATTCAAAAATTCTATCTCTGTAAGATGCGGGTTGGTGAAAGAAGGTGAAAATGAAAGAAATGGAGAATACGCGAGACCGTATGGAGATAGAAGCGGGATACGGTCTCGGTATATGAGAAGAAGAATGGCGGAGGGGAGAAGGAAATGGAATACGAACTTGAGGGTGGAAATGGAGTGAATAAATTAGCACAATTTGTGATGACTGATGTGTAAGAAGCGTTTGTGCTAATCTATTAACCCATCGAGAAATGGGGTCAAATGCCTCAAGATTCATGATAAACCATGGGTACGCCGAACTCGGTAAACCAGACATATGAAATGAAAGTGATACGGTTTCTTGCAAGGTCGGAACGATGGAAAGGATGGAGGTAGGTGATTGAGGAAGGTTATCGGTTAAAGGTTCAGGAGGGTGTACATAGTCAATGAAAGGAACAGGATGAATTGGAAAATCCGACTCATCAATTAAAACTGGTTCATCCTCAAAAATATCCTCAAAAGTTTCCTCAAAATTCAGCGTATCCATGCAAATTTCCTCAAAATATAGACGCATCAGGGGTTCGGGAAAAACAGTTAATGACTCGGGATGATGAATTGGAGAGAAAAACTCTGCCAAATCTACAGGTTCATCATCCAAAATATTCCCGGCGTCAATATCCTCAATCAAGTGAAAATCAATATTCTCAGACACCTCAACAAAAGCATGGATATTAATCAATTCAGGTTCTAGAGTGGAGGTGTAGAGGTCAAAAGGATTGGGTGTGGTTTCACTCGAAAAGGACCCTTCACAATCGGGCAAATCAAACACTACAAAGTCACACAGCTCATTATCTGTTCTATCTTTAATCAATGATTCGTTTGGAACACTAGATAGACATTCAAAACCGGAGTTGTAGGATTCAAGTTGAAACGGGTAGGCTTGATTCGGAAGGGGGTACATCTCACTCTCTCCACTCAAATTTTCAACCTGTCCTACCGCCTCTTCATACATTGGAAAATTTGGAGCTAGTTGAAAACTAGCTACCGGGTCACTAGGTTGTATGAGGGCGGCCATAGACGCATTCAAATCCATCATCTGTTGGTACGACGCTACCCTAAAGTCTTCCAAAGACTGTTCCAGACTAGACATGGGTTGTGAAGGGGTTTCAGTAAAAGATTCATAGTTGTTTGGATACTGAAAACTCCCAAATGGCGGTTCAGAAGCAATGTCTAGGGAATGTGCAAAAGTCGGGTAGAACTGGTAGGAATTGAATGGCTGGACAGGAGCAGGATCAACATTTGGATAAGAAGGTGAATGGAATTGTTGATCCCAAGAATCTGTAGTGGTGAAAGGAGTGAAAGATCGGCTACAAGATTGTTCAATATGTTCAGCGATGGACAAAGGACGACTTGCAAAAGGGGTATCAACATAAGAGGGTGGGGGAGGTTGAAAAGGTTGATACAAAGTGGATTGTGGAGAGCAAGTGTTTGTCCTAGACGCCTCTATCCGATCTTTCAAAGAGATTTTGGGCATGGAGGGATCGTTCGACGTTCGGCCAAAGCAAGAACCGTAAGAAGTAATGTCTGGTTGTGGGTACCAAATTTCGGTAAGAGTTTTACGAGGTGGGGTACCCATGATATGAAGAGAGAAAGAAAGAAAGGCAGAGAAAAGGAGGGGAAAAAGAATGTGATTTTTTTTATAGTTTTTTAACAAAAGAATGAAATATACACACAAAAGAATCTGGACAAAAACAATCACGACACAAAAATACCACACAACTAATCGTTCTAGCGTTCACCTAGGTCAACTAGACCTGCTCCAGAACTTGATTGTTGAAGTAAAACTGTGTCGAGAAACGGGCTTAAGATACACTGATCACGAGGCCAGGTAAGTGCAGAGATAAGGGGAGGTTTTCCAACGCTTTCACGAAGTTCCTTAATTAAATAACCCTTTCTCTTTTGGCGGTTTCGCCGTTAACACTTTCCTAGACACCCCGTAAACAATATACCGTTAAGCGAGATTCTAAACACAGTTAACTTCTCCTAGTGAGCGCGAAGTCCTTAAGGCTTAAAGTCTAGTTTCTTTTAAATTTTGTGCGGGTAAACGTTATGCTCAAGTTCGTGATTTGTGGGCCATGGAAAAGGTGATGAAATCCTCTACCGTATGTTGTGGGGTTCGCTTGCCTTTAAGTCCGTATTAATGTATGCAATGCGCAATTCAATAAAAATTCTATAAAAAATCAAACAATCATTTTTTAGTTTAAGCACGGCACTGCAACAAATACGGGTTAGTCAATTTTTAGCGTTTGCTAGCGAACTTGAAAAGAATCCTGCAAAGAATAGTATATTGGATGCGTCGGATTTGCGAAGAAGGTGTTAGTAAAGTACGTACCGTTAAGTTTTTGGGTTAGGAAACCCCCGTTGAATCAAATCCGGTAAGCTTGAAAAGTTCGCTTGCGCGGGTCAAACTACCCGGATCTTTGGCACTGTACTTTGCAATCACCTTAGCCTTGAACGTACACTTTGCTCCCCAGAATCGTCGTTTGCAAATCCGCAAAAATCTGCAGACTTGCTCACAAAAATTATCAAAAAAAACAAAAAGGTTTTTTTTGTTTATAAATATATACAAAAAGAATATTAACCTGAATAACAAGAAAGAAAACACGTTGCCGTCTCCCCGGCAACGGCGCCATTTGATCGCACGCTTTTGGCGTGTCGAATGTTCAAACTTCTAAAGTTATAACCGCGATCAGGACGGTGTCGCTATGCAGCTAGCCGGTTAAGCACGGGTCGATCCACAGGGAGATGGTTGTATGTCCGTTCGAGTTTTAGACGAGTCAATAAAGAATGTGTATATGTTTGTTCAGTTCTATCCTAAGTAATATATGCAAGTATAAAGTTGTTAAGAAAAAGATACGAAAGTGTAAGCTAAAGAAATCCACACTCAAAACCTTTGAGCCGAGTCTTGACCAATTGAAGCTAGAGCAATCGGCAACAACGTGGATTAAGGGATTTAAGCACGGTATTCGTGGAATCCGGCTTATTTATCCTTGTCCTTTCATTCTTGTCTCTTGCTTTCGCCTCCGGCCAAACCGAACGCAACCGGTCGCGGTTAGGAATCACCGTTACCTTGGTAGGGTAGGGTGCCTAACGGAGCGCTTGCGTATCGTTTGGGCAGAGTTCAATGGAAAATAACGGGAAAAGGAAATGAGCAAAGAAATATTAACTTACAATATCGTATTTATTCTTAACAACAATAATTACAACCATTCATAAAACGAACCAAAAAGAGAGAACAAAAAGATAAACAAAGAAAAGAAAAGATTACAAGCAAGTAATTAAAGTGCATGGTAATAAATTGCAAGTAATAAAAGACAAGAATGAAAAATGCAAGAAAGAGATAAGCAAGAAAATAACATTAAGAACCATAGAACTCAAGACAAGCCATGGGATCAATAGCCAACCCTTAAACTTGCAAGCTCAATCAAGAGGTTGCAAGATCAAGAGAAGGGTAAAGAACTCATGTGAAATGAAGCACAAAAGAGAGAACAAAGTGATACAACCCCTTGAGATCAATGACCAAAGCTTAAACTTGCAATCTCACTTAAGAGGTTGCAAGATCAAGTTAAGGTAGAGAGCTCAAGAGGGAAGCTAAGCAAAAGAAAGAATGATACAAAAACCCTCATCTTCATTTAACATCCACTCAATGCTCTCACTACATTTTCATGGAGGGAAGAATGAAGAAGAAGAAGAAGAAGACTAAAAACTAGCAAAAAGAGGCTTAAGAATTTAACACCCTTGTCTTTGCTCAGAACCGGGGTATTTATAGGCAGGGAACTGGAAATATAGGGCAACAATCAGGACCAAGATGAAAGTACCAAACTGCCCCCAGAAAATGATGGAGAGAGGAGCCCACATGGCCGCGGTTCCGCGGCCTAAGCCTGCTTAGGCCGCGGTTCCGCGGCCGTATAGGGGAGTTGGGTCCTAGAACTTTGTGTGCTTCCCTGGTTCCCTTTTTCCTCGTGTTTGAAATCTTTAAACTGCACAAAGTCTTCCAGAATATCTTCAGATTTCTTAGTCCAAGATTGCTTTATTTTCTTCACTTTTGACTTCTATCTCCCTCGAGCTCCGCGCACCCATTGATTCTTGTGCTGCCCCCCTCGTGCTCTGTGCTTGTCCGAGACACGAATGACCACTGTCATATGTCTTGTCTCTGGAACTGGTACTCGGCACTGGACGGATACGGATGACCGGAACCCGGCTTTTATCTGCTGTGACAGATGTTCTGAGTTTGGTGTAACTGTGGAGATTTTGTCTTGATTTGCAATATTTGTACTGGAAACCTGTAATCTGTAAATATGTAACAAACACGGATTAAAACCACCTACCTATAAACACACGAGCATAAGATTGGGCGGTATAAAATGCAATATTCTGTTATGAACACTCGTTTTGCACAGTATATCCTAGAAAACCCTGCTGATATTTCTGCATATTTTTAATATGGAAAAATCCACATTTTCAAAAATTGGACAGAGAGGGGTATGAATTAGGGTTTCGTGTTTCGTTCGGATTTCTAACATCGTCTACGCTTCGCCTAAGGCTCTAGCTAGGCTCTGATACCACTGTAGGGTTCCTAGACACACTAATGAGGTTCCACAAGGCATCAACCATGCCAAATTCAAAATTTTCCGGTGCCGAGAAACCCTAGACTAGATCGTTAACTAGAGATTAGGCGAAACAAGATGCAAGTTAACAACTTAATTAAGAGTGAACGGAAATACAACCTTTGTAGATCCGGTCCTCTACCTCCATAGCTCCGTGATGAAGTCCCTCCGCTGCGATCATCGGATCCCGGACTCTAGCGATGGTTTCGTCGAAGAAATGATCGGGCTAGGTCGTCGACTTCGATGCCGAAGATGATCTACGTCGAGGCAACTCAAGATCAAGCTCCAACTTCACCAAGTCATGAAACTTGTGAAGAAAACACCTTATACTACATGGCAAGCGGTAGAGGATGAAGAAATAGGAAGTGGGTTCACTTTGGATTTGGATTTCTCACTTGACATTTTTGTAGAAAGCTTTTCTTTCTTCATCAAGAAGAAGAAGAAGAAGAAGCAATAGAATTATCAATCATAGAAAAACAAGTGATGGTTATCATAATGCAACCATGGTTAAGTGTAGAGAATAAACTAGGGTTAGGTGAATGGTTAGGGTTAAGGAAAGAAACAAAATGGTCAAGCTTTCAAAGCTTCATGAAGCTTCAACAAAAAACAAAAGTAGCAACCATTTCATTTCTTGTCCAAATATAAATGAAAAGAAATAAATAAATAAGTAAATCAAACCCTAACCATTAACTTAATCATGGTTTAATCATACACACCCAAGTTTGCATGTATCATCAAATATGATACAAACTAGTGCACAAAACTATATCATATATACAATGTGCACATTCAAGTGAGAAATTAATCTTAAGTGAACCAAAATTAGTTAATGTAAAGTAATATATCAAATATATAATTATACATTAAATCATTAAATCAACACTTGATTTAACGATCCGGTCACATCGCATATGACCGACTAATATCCAATGTATCGACTTATCGAATCAATCCTCGATTCGATAACCAGGTTATATCGCATACAACCAATCAATACATTCATCGCGAGAATAGAATACGGTATCACATACACGCATAAGACTCGGTCCCGCACATATCTCATATGCGCTCCTATTTCGTTTCGCTTGAGCCAGGAAACCTCTGTGTAGGACTCTAAAGACTCGTCACCCCATTGAGATGGGAATGCGTGCGTGCTTGTCAGGCGTACTACAGATTCCCCCTGTCTAAGGTAGGCTGGGGTTTATTGATTGTGGGAATCCGAATCTCCGGCAGCCGCGGACTAAGCTGCCGTTAATTACCTCTCGCCTTTGGAGCGAGGGAACCTCCGATTGACGGGTTAAACTGGTCATGCGAACTCAATGTGTAGTGTTGTGTTTTGAAGGGGTTTTGGATATATCGGGGGCCCCGCAGAGTTTTTACGGGGGTCCCGCTACCTGGATAGCGGGCTGGAGGCAAGGGGCTAGCAGCCCCCTTGCGTGGTACGGGGCAGCGCCCCGTTAGAAATTTTTTCTAACGAGGGAGGTACTTTTAGTGTGGAGTATGTGTGTGTGTATGTATATATATACATATATATACACACACATATTTACACACACACACACACACACACACATATATAAAGGGAAAGGTCATCCAAAGGATGCGTGGGAAAAAACTCCAGCGCTTTGGACGCTAGCGCTTTGAGCGCAAAGGAGCTAGCGCCCCACGTGCCAGGCACGTGGGCGCTCGGGCGCTAGCGCCAGAGCGCTAGCGCCCCACGTGCCAGGCATGTGGGCGCTCGGGCGCTAACGCTTCGGGCACTAGCGCCCCACGTGCCAGGCACGTGGGCGCTCGGGCGCTAGCGCCCCACATGCCAGGCGCTAGCGCTTTGAGCGCTAGCACCCCACGTGCCAGGCTCATGGGCGCTCGGGCACTAGTGCTCTGAGCGCAAAAGCGCTAGCGCTTTGAGTGCTAGTGCCCCACGTGCCAGGCACGTGGGCGCTCGGGAGGCAAAAGGGACTTGGTCACTGCAATAGGAGTTGTACTCCCAGAAAGGAGCACTTATTATTTTGTATGTAAATATATATATGAGTTAAACTCCTAGGATATTTTGAAGCTGATGAAGGGGGTTCTCCCCTTGCGCCCTGGATCTTCCCCAAAGTGGGGTTTCTGGAGATGGGTCTCTTTCTTCTTCTTCTTGTTTGGCCGGATCTTGGAAAAATAGGGGAAACTTAAAAATCTCCCCTTTTGGAGATCTAATGGCAGATCCAAGTTCCCCTTTGTGGGTTTTGTGGTGAAAAACTATTTAGTTTTGGAAAAGGAAGAGTAAAACTCTTGATTTAATTCAAAAGAAAGAAGAAGGTTTTAGAACCTTGAGGAAGGAGAAAGAGGCACAGGCCCTAATTTTTGGGGAATGAAAAGTTGTATATTTTATTCATCATCATATTGCCTTATATAGGCTTACATATTTACATATAGCCCTTTGGGCTTTATAAAATGGTATTTTGCCCATCTCATGTCTCATGTGCTATTTCTTTTTGCACATAAGCCATGGGCTTACAAAAATTTGGTTTTATGCCCATTTTGTTTACATTCATGCATAAGAAAATACATAAAAATTATTTATTACATGATTTCATTTTGGCATGGGGGAGGGCCGACCGCTTCATGTTCGGACTCAACCTGGGCATGGGCCCACTTGGTTTAGGGTTGACTTTGACTTTGACTTGATCAACCGGGGTGCAATTTTCGACTTCAACAAAGTGCCCCCCATCAATAAATGCACACCACATATGTGAGTCGTGTGCATGAAATTGATGGATCTTTTTTTGCGTGGAGGCGACTTGCTTTGGTTCCCACTTTTGGGATGCACTGCCCTTTTTACGACATGGACGGTCGACGCTTGACGCGTCTCCGAGACGGAGTGTCTGTGGTTGACGTTTCCCTGGCCCAGAGCGATTTGGTTCCCGCTTTGTAGGAAGTCTGCACTGCCCTTTTTGCGACATGGACGATCGACGCTCTGATCCGGAGCGATTTGGTTCCCAATTTGTGGGAAGCCTGCACTGCCCTTTTTACGACATGGACGGTCGACGCTCTGATTCGGAGCGATTTGGTTCCCGGTTTGTGGGAAGCCTGCACTGCCCTTTTTGCGACATGGACGGTCGACGCTTGACGCGTCTCCGAGGCGGAGTGTCCGTGGTAGACGTTTCCCTGGCCCGGAGTGATCTGGTTCCTTCTTTGTAGGACGCCTGCACTGCCCTTTTTATGACATGGACGGTCGACGCTTGACGCGACTCCGAGACGGAGTGTCCGTGGTAGACGTTCCCTGCCCCGGAGTGATCTGGTTCCTGCTTTGTAGGAAGCCTGCACTGCCCTGCGCTGCTGCTAGGTCATCTTCAATACTCTGAGCCCATTCCTCTGCTTCTAAAGGACTCTATTTTCCTAAGAATTGCTTGGGGTGTAAAGCTCAGAATTGCTTTACCCCAGGGGCTTCCGCTTCTAGTCGGTTCATCAGAATAGCAGCCTGCTGCTGCTGTCCTTCCAGGAGGCTGCGGATTGCCTCAATGTCATGACCCAAATTTAGTTCGTGATCGGCACTTAAATCACGCAACGTCTAAAGGCGCAGCGTAAATTAAGTAAGCCGAAACCCAAAAATCTAAACCTTTCAAAAAAAATAGAAGAGGTGAAGTTTTGAAATAAAGGTATAATGAATCATGTTTTGTCTTTTAAAAAATTCGAGCAGCACCTCCCTCGTATATTTTGATCTAAAACAGATATACGACAATATATAGGCATCCCCAAGCGGGAGCTAGCTCTTCTCCAATCGGCGGAGTCACAACCATGCAAGACAGAATATAAGTATACGATGCCCAACGGTGAAGATCAACACAAGGAATAATGTAAAGCAAGACACCAAACCCACCAAGCGAACATATAACCCATCGCTCAAGTCTCGCAACTACAAGTCTTGCTAAGTCTTACTACTTATACAAATACAGTAAAACCTCTATACAGTAATATCCTTGGGACCGGGGAAAAATATTACTATAGGGGGGTTATTCTTAAGTAGAGTTTTATATATAAAAGAAATCATGGCGGCAATAAGGCAAGAAGCGCAAGGTGATAATCCGGAAGACGATAGTGTGGAAATAGAAAAGGTGTCATGTCGAGAAGCTTCAAACATGTTGGATAAGTTAGAAATGTTTTGGATTCAACAAGAAGGTGATTGTGGTGACGAGTTACTACGAACTCGCAAGTTAAAGGATATGGTAGTAACTCAAAAAATTAAGTCATTGTCCCAAACAACTTTGAATAAGTACTTTATGTCATCTTAAGTTCAATTGTGTAGTTAAGTAATTTATGTCATCTTAAGTTCAATTGTAATAGCCAAGTAATTTTATGTATTTTTTATATATATAAAAAATTATTTAAAATTTAATGCCAATTTATTACTATATAGAGGTAAATTAGTACAGGCGGGACTTGGAAAAAGTATGGAATATCACACTGTGGAGGTTATTCTTATTTATAACTGGTCCCGAGTCGGGACCGGGACTTTTTATCACTATAGGGAGGTTATTCCTATATAGAGTATTCCTATACGGAGGTTTTACTGTACTAGTTTCTGATTAATGGAGTTGACTAGATACAATAAGAATAATAATACAAGAGGGGCACGATCGAACATGTACCACCTACCAAAGAAAATCACCCGAATGCAAGCTGTGTGCCAACGATGCCGCTACTGATTCATGCGGTCAACCTGTAAGAACTGTGGCACCACGGGGGTGAGTTGCCAACTCGTGAGTAGAAAACATCATCAGGTAGAAATCGAAATAAACAACGATTCCTAGGTCAACTATATCATAAAGGTAATACTATGATATCTAGGGTGACCGTATATGCATGTGTACCAACAATATAAACAAATCCTATCAGCAAGTGGATCTCATCCAACCATATAATCAATGCCTGTATGCATGTGGATCTCATCTACGTGTCAACCAATGACTCAACAACATCATGCATGTAAATATCATGAAAGCATATGCAGGTAAATATGAGGATATAAATAAACGTGTGTCCCTCGCGACACATCAAAATCATGGAACCTGAGTGTCCAACATCGACACTCGAAATATCATGAAACCCATGTCCAACATCGACACGTAAATCCTCATACCTCAGGCACCGTATCCTCAGATCGGCCCTCAAATCTGTAAGTCTCATGGAACCTGAGTGTCCAACATCGACACTCGCAATATCATGAAACCATAGGCTCCATCTGTGGGATCGGCCCGCAAGCTCCGGCAGTACGAATCGGCCTATCTGATCTCATAACTCCGGTAAGTATCCTCCAGATATCCGCCGAGTCCAAATACTATCACCGGTAGGCAGTGCACCTCCCCTGCCAGGCTCATCAACTAAATCTATCGGCATACCTTTCTTGCCCCGGAATACCATACCGGGTCCACCATGTACCGCAAACGGCCTCATCCACTCCTCGCCTCGGGTTTCACATATCAATCTTTGAACCGAGAAAACACATGGTGGACGCACTGAAATATCATATCAAGAGAAATCGGGTTTTTAAAACAATACATGCATCCTTTGAAACATAACCACAGTTCTCAAATCCAGAATCTCATGAAAACTGCATATCTCAATGCGTAAAATCATAAAGCATGTGTATGCGACATGGAACAGAAATATGAGCATATCAAAGGAAAACCATTATTTAAATGCATCAAGTTATTAAATATATCATGCGATTCCCAATTCCTCCGAAATCAAGTGCAACATCATATGAGGTGTACATGTAGCTAAAGAAAGATGTGTGGGTGTACATGTAAGATGTGCTCCGCCGTCTCGGAATCCACCCGAGGGTACTTACAAATCAACACATATCGCAATGTTATGAAAACCAAGTCCGAAAACCGATACGGCACATGGTGCACTCATAGGTTAGAACCTATAGCCTACGCATGCAAAAACGACCAACCAACTCTCGTCGTTGACGTACAAACATCAAACGACTAAATCTCATAAATAATATCAAAACCAAGAATTCCAAAATACGGAAAATATAACCCAAAACCATCCCAATATGCTCCCAGATTTTGGCTCAGGTGATCTGGGACAAAAAGAAAATACAATAGCTATGTTATAGGGTGTGTGAACTACATCCAAAACCCCAGCATCAAAAATGCTACAGTGGCCGACCAAAGTAGCTACAGTAACCGCCGGGGCCGGCCCCACCTTGGAATTTGGGCCCCGTCTTCTCGTGGTGGTCTCCTATTGGTTTAACTAGATTAATGTATATTTTTAATATTTTTATAAAGGTTCCGGGTTGATCTAAATTCCCTGTAGACCTGCAGGAATGTCACAAAACCGACACGGAAAGTTTCTAAGTTCATGCATCGGGTTCTAAACTCATTTCCAGGCCTTTAAATCAATCTCTAAGGTTTTGAAAACATTCACTAAAGCTTAATTAACCACTTAACAGCAACTTGTAATTTTCTAAGATCACATATCCTATTTAACTCAAATTCTAAACTAAAATACGATATTTAACACAAATACGATTCTAAAGTGAATGGATTACCTTAATAGCAACCAAAGAACTTTCTTGAGTTGCCCAAGTCTTCAAAATCTAAACTTGGATGGTTCTAAGGTCTTAGAATGGCTTGGTGCATGTTTTTAGTGAAGGGTGCATAGAGTTTTAGCAAGTATTTGAAGATGTGGCATGGGGATAGTGAGGGATTGAAGAAGCATGGAGGAGATGAAGAAAATAATGGAGAATGAAGGGGTTGGGGCAGCCAAGTAACCCTCTCCTTCTCTTAGCCTCACTCTCCCTTACCCTCACTCTCTCACAACAAGTATCTCTTTTGTTTTGTTCATAAAAATCTCGAGGCATCAAATTCTATTCCTTTCACACTCTTAACTCTTTTCTCTTTTTGCTTTTCTTTTCTTTTCCTTCTCATTCTCTATCTCACAAAACTCACAATATGCACAAATCACAACACAATGCATAACATGCACAAGTCATGGAAAAATGTGAAAATACGGATTTTACCCAAAAATCCGATAAATATCATTAAAATAAATAAATCATTTTAATCTCCGATAAATTCCAAATATTGGTATCTACTTATACCTCTTTACGAAAACCCCAATTTCGCAAGTCGGGTAGTTTTCACGAAATATATTATTTTAATATTAAATTTCCAAAAATAATATTTTATATTTCTGAAATGTTACAATGTTCCCCCCTTAAATAAATTCGGTCCCCGAATTTAAATTTAAACCCTTAAATGCTAAAACATTTTAATAATCAACTCCAATCAATGGGGCTCCGAAATCACGGAAGATCTAGAAATAACACAGCACATGTGTGCGCCTGAAAACGGGTATGAACTCAAAATCGAACTCCATCAAGCGTAACGCAATCATCGGAGTTAAAATGGAGATACAGATCTCGAAATGCACTACTAAAATCGAATATACACTAATCAAATACTATCATACGTATATAGTACGCATCCTTGAAAAATCTTCTAAAAACCGTATAAAACTCATGCAAAATCTTTTCTGAATAGCCGTGTGATGCGTAACTCACAGCGCAAGTGACGGACGTTCTTTGTAAAGTGGTAAATATAAATTCATATATGTTTTGCTCAAATATACATTCCTCCCTTTTTGAAATATCCCAAAAGGTTTTCCTTTATAAACGTTTGTGTCGCTCGCGGACACGTAGGAAAAGGCGAGACTATAACTCCTTTTTGAAAACCTCTTGTTAAACTTTTAATACATGCAAAATACTCAGGTAATATCCTCAGATCAGTCCTAATCGGCTACTACATAATATAATGCCCATTATGAAAACAAAGTGCTCAAGAGCAAAATCAGTCTCAAAAGGCGTATCCAATAATCACGTGTGTTTGGTGCGTACGGAAATCAAAACCAAATACAAGTGCTATGAATGTGCACAAAACCAAACTAAGTGCAACGGGTGTGCATGATAACATCTGTCCAGTGCAATGGATGTGCACGATAATAATATCAAGTGCATCTATAGTGCATAAAAATCTCAACCCCGTGCAACTAACATGCACGAATGGAAAATCCCAATCGAGTGCACCCGGTGTGTACAAAATCATATCTCATAGCATGCGCCCAACATGCGTGAAAATCCAAATCAGGTGCATCTGTCACGCACCAACGAAATCTAAATCGAGTGCATCCAACATGCACGAATAAAAATCTAAATCAAGTGCATCCAATATGCACGAATAAAATCTCACTCAAGTGCATCCGATGCGCACAAAACATAAATCTGGTGAACAAATGCTCAAATACATAAATCGGTGCAACCAATGTATGGAGTATAGATCTACTGCAACCAATGAACGAAATACCCATCCGGTGCAACAAATGCATGAAAATGCAAATCTAGTGCTACAAATGCACGAAACATGAATCGGGTGCAACAAATGTACAAAACACAAATCCGGTGCATCCAGTGCACGAAATACCATTCCGGTGCAACAAATGCACGGCGTAAAAATCTAGTGCAACAAATGCACAAAACACAAATACGGTGCATCCAGTGCACGAAATACCATTCCGGTGCAACAAATGCACGGCGTAAAAATCTAGTGCAACAAATGCACAAAATACAAATCCGGTGCATCAAGTCCACGAAATACCATTCCGGTGCAACAAATGCACGGAAACGCATCAATAACTCAAATGCGTATAAAAACAACACCGAGTGTACCAAGGTGTATGCAATCAAAAACGTGTGCAACTATGTGCACAAATCCGTATCAATGCACTGCAAGCACATGTGAGCTATACCGAGTGCAAAATCAATCGAGGGCGTACCATATACACAAAATCAAATCAACCGTATGAAATCCACGAAATCATAAATGCGTGCAGCCAAGGAACAAAATCAACATCAAGTGTAATAGATATGCACAAATCGCAACCCAACACAACGGTGTATAAACGTATATCAAGTGAAATAACTATGCACAAAATGTAAATACCCAGTAGGTGCAGCCATGGTGCACGAAAACAATATCATGAAACTCAATCATCAAAACTCAATCCAAGCGATATAAGCGTGATACTCGGTTCACAAACGCAAATCGCAACAAATGACATTGAGGTATACCTCCTACAATGTCGAAAAAAATGTTGGTGCGCCCAAAACTGGCAGAACAAGAACATTTGCTTGCTTCATGCTCACTGTTTGGCGTCCTCTGTCTCTGGGTCCTCATTTCTCTATGTGGATTACCAATCTCACAATCCATCTGCTCATCGGCCCGGTCAGGTGTGCTAACGGAAGCGATTCCGCTCGGACACTCCTCAGGTCAATTAGTATGATCACTCGTAAAGCAGCACATCACTGGCGGCGTCCTCTGGCCCTATGAATACATGTAACACAACTGATCCTCGGTGCAAATCTTATTGCAGCAGTGTCCTAGAAAGAACCTGCTCAAGGTCTCTTCCGATCTCGCCTATGCCGAACTATACGGAGGCTGGTACTCTTACATAATCTCTTCTCGTTTGCTAGACATCTGCATTCAAACCACAGCATTTCCTCGGAAACTGGCCGTATCCCAACGCCTCAGTATACATATCCGATCTCTAATCTCAACAGGAAGTAATAACAGCTCGTTAACATCTCGCACGAACATCTTGTTCCACTCGTCTTTAATTCCGTCCACTTCGACGTCACGTCTTGCTATCTGTGTACTGCAATTGTTCTCGGCTACAGTCAATCTGGAGTCTCTCACACGGACTCGAAATTACGAACTCGGTATCTTCATCACTCAGTGGAAGATATCTAGCCGAACACATCCTCGGGAACTTGCTCCAATCATCGGAGGAATACTCAATACTCGTCTATTCTCGATCAACTCACAACGCATCTGGGTGAGGTCCTCTATCTGAAGCTGGTCCACTTACTGATCTCCTATCGGAGCATCCAATGAACAACGTCATCTCTGGATCGATCTACTCTAGATCCGAGTAAGATTCTCCACACTGAAAATCTTCAACTCAACTGGGCATGCGTCGGCATATCAATTCTGACGAATCACCTTCGTCTCTCAACTCGAGATAGTCTAGCTATCATCTGTCACATCTCTGCCTGAAAGCTCCAGCGATCTCAGCTCATAAAGTCTAGAGGTGACATCACATCAATCTCAGCAACAGCCGGGTCATCTATCTGCACGTTAGATGACATCACAATCTCTGAGGTATGATGTACATCAACAGTTCTCTCACAACAGGCAGCCTCTAACAATGGCTCGATTATCCGGTACAAAACCGCACACTCGTCTCAAATGAGAGGTCACAACACAACACTATATCGATACGTTCCCATGTCACCAGAAAATACGACGGTCGGTCCTCGTCCACGATGAGCTCGCCCTGACCACATCACTAGCAGCAGCTCAAATTGCGCTCAAACCATGGTGACAGGAACCTCAATCATGTATCGACGAAAATAGATCAAAGGGATGAAATGAATCAACAGATCCAGAATGAATACATGATCATAAGGAGGAACAGAATCAGTGAGAGTATGATCATGGAAACAAATAGAATCAAGGATATCAAATGGATGTATAATCAAGGGAACGAAGAAAATCACAAGTCTCAAGATATGTAAATCCTAAGCTCACTTAAGTGGGGTATCGCATCATAAATATGCCGCGGAACATACGTACGGTACGTCACTCTACTCAAGCTACCTACTCCATTAATCAGGGTCAGCCTATGAAACGAAAGTTCGGGTCTAATACCCCCGTATTCAAGTCTAAGTTCCGTAAGGTCAAGCCTATGTAACGAAATAAATTATGCCCTAGACTCCACATAGTCAAACCTAGACTCGAACCAAGGTTAAACCTAGCGCTCTGATAACAACTTTGTCACCACCCAAATTTAGTTCATGACCGGCACTTAAATCACGCAACGTCTAAAGGCGCGACGTAAATTAAGTAAGCCGAAACCCAGAAATCTAAACCTTTCGAAGAAAATATAAGAAGTGAAGTTTTGAAAGGTATAATGAATCATGTTTTGTTTTTCAAAAAATTCGGGCAGCACCTCCCTCGTATATTTTGATCCAAAACAGATATACGACAATATATAGGCATCCCCAAGTGGGAGCTAGCTCTTTGCCAATCGGCGGGGTCACAACCACGCAAGACAGAATATAAGTATACGACGCCCAACGACGAAGATCAATACAAGGAATAATGTAAAGCAAGGCACCAAACCCACCAAGCGAACATATAACTCATCGCTCAAGTCTCGCAACTACAAGTCTTGTTAAGTCTTACTACTTACACAAATACTAGTTTCTGATTGATGGAGTTGACTAGATACAATAAGAATAATAATACGAGAGGGCCATGATCCAATATGTACCACCTACCAAAGCAAATCACCCGAATGCAAGCTGTGTGCCAACAATGCCGCTACTGATCCATGCGGTCAACCTGCAAGAACTGTGGCACAACGGGGGTGAGTTGCCAACTCGTAAGTAAAAAACATCATCAGGTAGAAATCGAAATAAACAACGATTCCTAGGTCGACTATATCATAAAGGTAATACTATGATATCTAAGGTGACTGTATCTGCATATGTGCCAACAACATAAACAAAGCCTATCAGCAAGTGGATCTCATCCAACCATATAATCAATGCATGTATGCATATGGATCTCATCTACATGTCAACCAATGACACAACAACATCATGCATGTAAATATCATGAAATCATATGCAGGTAAATATGAGGATATAAATAAACGTATGTCCCTCGCGACACATCAAAATCATGGAACCTAAGTGTCCAACATCGACACTCGAAACATCATGAAACCCGTGTCCAACATCGACACGTAAATCCTCATACCTCAGGCATCGTATCCTCAGATCAGCCCTCAAATCTGTAAGTCTCATGGAACCTGAGTGTCCAACTTCGACACTCGCAATATCATGAAACCATAGGCTCCGTCTGCGAGGTCGGCCCGCGGGCTTCAGCAGTACGAATCGGCCTATCTCATCTCATAACTCCGGTCGGTATACTCCAGATATCCGCCGAGTCCAAATACTATCACCGGTGGGCAGTGCAC
Source organism: Agapanthus africanus (assembly GCA_030015575.1). Taxonomy (NCBI): domain Eukaryota; kingdom Viridiplantae; phylum Streptophyta; class Magnoliopsida; order Asparagales; family Amaryllidaceae; genus Agapanthus; species Agapanthus africanus. The sequence goes on from CM057340.1 coordinate 477,408,397, forward strand.
CTCCCCTACCAAGCTCATCGGCTAAATCCATCGACATACCTTTCTTACCCCGGGGTACCATACCGGGTCCACCATGTACCCGCAAACGGCCTCGTCCACTCCTCGCCTTGGGTTTCACATATCAATCTCAGAATCGAGAAAACACATGGTGGACGCACTGAAATATCATATCAATAGAAACTGGTTTTTTAAAACAATACATACATCCTATGAAACATAACCACGGTTCTCAAATCCAGAATCTCATGAAAACAGCATATCTCAATGCGTAAAATCATAAAGCATGATGTATGCGACATAGAACAGAAATATGAGCATATCAAGGGAAAACCGTTATTTAAATGCATCAAGTTATTAAATATATCATGTGGTTCCCAATTCCTCTGAAATCAAGTGCAACATCATATGAGGTGTACATGTAGCTATAGCAAGATGTGTGGGTGTACATGTAAGTATATATGCATGATGTACATGTAGCTATAGCAAGGTATGTCATGCAACGTAGCATAATGATGTGAGCATAGCAATATGTCATAGTATGATGCAGCAATTCTACTGTGTAAGTGACATAGCAATTATCGATGATGAAAGTGTGTGAACCGGCAATCTGTGTAAGTGTAACATACGCATCATCGATAATGGTGTAGGTGTACTAGCACAGGTATATGCAATGCAATGCGAATAACATGAGCGTAGCATAAAGTACATCGTAAGCAAAACGCTACATGGTATATGAGTCTATAATATATCGGAGTCGGTGAATCTATCAAACGGCATCCAGCCTCACAACATCACGTACGGTACAATCCATCGTACGACATTCTCTAATCAAGGGTATGGATCAATCAACAGGTAAAACTCGTCGCGTACGGTAATTCATCGTACGGCGGTATTAAACAATTAGGGATTCTATCAACCTGTACAACAACGGGGGTACGGATCTAAGTCTCGTACGGCATATCACTCATTATGCACATCATTATCCATCTATATATACCTATCTCTCAGGTCACATCTGTGTCAATCTCATATCAGGGGGCCGGCAAGGTATCAACTATTTCTTATCGACTCACATCCATATAACAATATATCAACCAAGTCATCATATCTCATCGTATACTCTTTCCATCGCATCATTCTCTCACATCAAGTCATTTTACATGTGCATTCTATCATATGAATCTCATGTCACGCTACTCTAAATCTCATACTTAAACTCGTGCAGCTACATATCTATACATCGTGATTCACATTCACTTTTCATATCCTTATATCAATTCGAGACATCATTTCTATCATATCATGTTCAAGAGTTATGTTCCTATAACTTTCATCTCATATCTCGATATATATATACTAAATCATTAATATCACCTCTAACTATCTTTTTAACCACATCTATAGTTTTCAAAAGTAGGTTTCTCCTACTGTATTCTATGTATATATATCGGTCTCCATTCATAAATTTGCGGCGGTGCTATACGCCATCCACCCGACTTCCCCCGTAGATATAAATCTACTCACCTATGGAACTCCTTATTTAGCCGTAGTCGATGTGCTCCGCCGTCTTGGAATCCACGCGAGGGTACCTACAAATCAACACATATCGCAATAAAAACCAAGTCTGAAAACCGATACGGCACATGGTGCGCTCATAGGTTAGAACCTATAACCTACGCATGCAAAAACGACCAACCAACCCTCGTCGTTGACGTACAAACATCAAACGACTAAATCTCATAAATAATATCAAAACCAAGAATTCCAAAATACGGAAAACATAACCCAAAACCATCCCAATATGCTCCCAGATTTTGGCTCAGGTGATCTGGGACAAAAAGAAAAATACAGTAGCTATGTTATAGGGTGTGTGAGCTACAGCCAAAACCCCACATTAAAACTGCTACAGTGGCCGACCAAAGTGGCTACAGTAACCGCCGGGGCCGTCCCCACCTTGGAATTTGGGCCTCGTCTTCTCATAGTGGTCTCCTATTAGTCTAACTAGATTAATATATATTTTTAATATTTTTATAAAGGTTCCGGGTTTCTCCAGATTCCCTGTAGACCTCCAAGAATGTCACAAAACCGACACGGAAAGTTTCTAAGTTTGTGCATCGGGTTCTAAATTCATTTCCAAGCCTATAAATCAATCTATAAGGTCTTGAAAACACTCACTAAAGCTCAATTAACCACTTAACAGCAACTTGTAATTTTCTAAGATCATATATCCTATTTAACTCAAATTCTAAACTAAAATACGATATTTAACACAAATACGATTCTAAAGTGAATGGATTACCTTAATAGCAACCAAAGAACTTTCTTGAGTTGCCCAAGTCTTCAAAATCCAAACTTTGATGGTTCTAAGGTCTTAGAGTGACTTGGTGCATATTTTTAGTGAAGGGTGCATAGGGTTTTGGCAAGTATTTGAAGATGTGGCATGGGGATAGTGAGGGATTGAAGAAGTATGGAGGAGATGAAGAAAATAATGGAGAATGAAGGGGTTGGGGTAGCCAAGTAACCCTTACCCTCACTCTCTCACAACAAATATCTCTTTTGTTTTGTTCACAAATATCTCAAGGCATCAAATTCTATTCCTTTCACACTCTTAACTCTTTTCTCTCTTTGCTTTTCTTTTCTTTTCCTTCTCATTCTTTGTCTCACAAAACTCACAATATGTATAAGTCACAACACAAAGCATAACATGGACAAGTCATGGAAAAATGTGAAAATACGGATTTTATCCAAGAATCCGATAAATATCATTAAAATAAATAAATCATTTTAATCTCCGATAAATTCCAAATATTGGTATATACTTATACCTCTTTACGAAAACCCCAATTTCGCAAGTCGGGTAGTTTTCACGAAATATATTATTTTAATATTAAATTTCGAAAAATAATATTTTATATTTCTGAAATGTTACACTCAAGCAGAACCATCTGCTCGTTGATCGGAGCAGCTACGGCAGGTGTAATTGGTAGGGATGGTGGAGTGATGTTGAAGTTGGTGCTGGTGTTGTTTGGGGAATTCATAACCTTGAAAGAAAAATCTGGGTTAGAATAGATTCAAAATATATGAGATGGAAGATTCAAGGAATATGAATTGTAAAGAATGTTTTAGTTGCCGGTTCTTGTGTTATATTACTTAGGCTCGTCCATACAGTGCAGACCTGTATGTCCATGCAGAACTGACATGCATGTCCACACAGAGCTGACCTGCATGGGCCACCAACAAAACCTGTCACGCCCCGCCTCCCAGTATACGGGCAGAGGACGCGACGATGCCGCTATATATTTATTCTGAAGTAAACACGCTAAGCGTATCTAAGTAATATAAGTAAAATGCACAAGAGACAGTGACAATGGATATAATTGAACAGCAACTTTATTTATTAACATTCTTTTTACAATACAGCTGGAAAGGTAAATACATGGAATGAAAGCAATGTCTAAACAGTGGCATAACAGAAATATAAAGGAAAAGTAATGTACAAGTGAACTAGAGCTCTGGATCTTCAGCAAACTGGTCTAAGTTCTCGCTGCTGGGCTCGATTTCCAGTGAGTCCGAAACACCTGACGACATTCCAAAGAAGAAGAAAGAGAATGTCGTCAATAAACAAATCGCTCGGTAAGTCCCAAAGAATGAGAGAGAAGTAGAATAAACAGAGCGGAAGTAGTTTTATAATGTTAGCGCAGTTGTTTGTAGCTTGGTACAGAAAATACCAGTGTATACGAGAGGAGTCCCACTTACACCGGAGACTTTGGTAACCCGTAGTATAAGGCTCCGTCGATAATACCACGGAATAACGATATGGATGTAATTACGTCTTAAGTGACCACCTCGTGCTACCTTTAACATATTCCGTACCAGTCTACCCCTTTATAAGCCCGTAGTGTTTATGTATTGATTGTATTGATTGTATGGATTGTATTGTATTGTCTTGTATTATAAATTGTATAGATGGATGACTTGCCGAAACCATGATATCAGTAATGGAATGGATATAATGGATGAACATGTAAATGGAGTATATCCATGATTCGGTTCAGTCAAGTTGTATTGATTGAATAGATTGAATTTATGGATTCATATTGAATTATGGTTTCATACTTGAATCACATTCAACTCAAATTGATTATATTTAGACTCAGTTTGAGTCAGACAATTAGAAAAGAAATTGAAGTCCTGAATAAGGGTTTTGAAGTTATCGATAACTGCTGCACATGGACGCCAGGATTTGTGTCTTTTCCCAAGACAATTACCGTATTGATAACACCGTTTGTTAGGTTGACTACCTTAGATGGGCAAACACCCATATCTCCGGCTCCCTGAGGCTCAAGAGACTGGTCCCGCTTAAACCTATGTTTACTAGGGTCCTTATTGTAATTTAGTATAACTTGAGGGGGTTATATGTAAAAATAGTTTTGGTATAATTTCAAAATACACCTCAAGCATTTAATTATCGTTTTTAGGGTTTTCATTGATGTATCTTTTATAAATATGACATTTCTAATGAATAAAACCAAATTTCATAATATTTGGTATTTATTTGTAATATGAATATTGTTTTGAATTATCATGGTAGCTTCATGTAATATTTGAATTCTTTTTTTGAGTTTTGGAAACATGGAATATTATATATATTTAAAATAAGTATTTTGGTAATAATTATATATATATATATATATATATATTTAATGAAAATAATTTTATTTATTTTCTTGTAAAAATCTCATTTTCTAAAGAAAAATGTATAAAATTCCATCGAGACCGAATGCTCCTTGCGGAGGTCTGCATCTCGCTCTACTAAGTCCGAGGATGTGCAATAATCCTCACCATCCCAAACGGGGTCCCCAAAATGGGTTGTAGAGGCTCAATTGCATGGAAATATTTTAATACATCTTTTAAAGAAAACGGTTTTTATAAGTTAAAGGGATTTATTTGTAAGATCGTATTTCCAGTATTCTATTGTCCCAAGATTCATCGTGCTATGATGGATATGTATGTTGTGATGAGGTAGGTCATTACCTCGTGAGTTTTTCTAAGGTAATACGGTTAAAAGGTATAAGTATGTCGATTGAAACACAAAGGTATTTTAATGTAAAATTGAAATACAACTTGCTATGGTTATCATTTTAATGTCAAACTTGTTCTAATGTCTTAGTTAATGATTACTAAACAAGATAACAAAAGTTGTAGGTTTGTTATTAAGAAAAAGTTGTATTTTTAAAAGAAAAGAGAATCGGAAGCCGGATAACTCCGCTTCCGACACGTTTTAAGAATGAAGAGTTTGGGAATAGCGAAAGAGAGAGAGAATGGGGACTTACTGGTTATTTGGCTAAAGGAGAGAAAGGGGAAGAGAGGGGAACCGCCGATGCGTTGTTTCGTCGCCGGAAACTCCTTAGATCGTCGCCGGAAGTTCGTCGGAGCTTCGCCCTTTGTTAACTCCACTTGCACACTATAGGAACTTGGAAATTTCTTAAGAGTTTTGGCAGGGAATTGTGAGTGAGGAGGTGTGAAATGAGAATGGTATTTATAGGGAAAATTAGGGTTTAGGGTGTTTAAAGAATGCATTGAAATATGCATTAAAATTGGGATTAATTCGGCATTTTATTGCTCTCTGGAAATAATCAGAGTAAACAAGTAATGTGGGGTTGGTGGGGTAGCTGAAGAGGTGCGGGGGGTGAAGTTTAGAAGCATTTGGGATGGTTTGACCCGACCTCGCTGGATTTTCTAGGCTTGTCGCCGGCCCAATGCCGACGGTCTGGGTTGGTGTTGGGGTATTGGGTCGGGGTCGTTTGGTATTCTACAGTGCACGTGTTTGATTATCTTGTGTCTCTTCAGTTTACGTGTAGTGGATGTGTAGTCTTTTGGGCTTCTAAAAAGATTAAAAGAATTTAAAATAAAAAGAATATGTGGCTGATGGGATTTGAACTTTGTTGCTTTGGTTCAGCAGTGCAAGGTCTTACCAGTGAGCTACAAGCTCTTTCTTACTGTTCTAAAGCAAATCAAACTTATAACTTGTGCTCAGGCTCAAGTATGCCTTTCTGTATTTTGAAAGAATTCGTACAGAAAGTTACGGTTGTTACATCATTAATGAGATTAATGAAAAGTAGAATCAAAATTTTAATAAGATAGCTCTAATTCTTGCTTTGCATAGTGGTATTCCTTGATGAATATCCAGCACCTCATTCGATGAGGAAAGAGCCGAGATCCCTTCACCGGGAGTGACCTCTTTAGCAAAACTAGAAAATGTTACAACCTACTCGGTTTTGTTTTTATAGCTTCTCTAGTTCTTGCTTTGCATTGTGGTGTTCCTTGATGAATATCCAGCACCTCATTCGATGAGGAAAGAGCCGAGATCCCTTCACCGGAAGTGACCTCTTTAGCGAAACTAGCAAAAGCCACAAAAACACTCCTTTTCAAATCACTAGATTCTAGAACGATATCAAGCTCATTACGTTAAAGGTTTTCTTCAAAACCAGCCATAGCTCTCCGTCATTTCAGATAAATGTTATTTAGTATTCGTGCTATGTTTGTTGACCATGTTAAGGCGTAGTGTGTGGTTGCTAATTAGTGCTTATCCGCAACCATATGATGCGATTATATTAGGGTAGTCGTACGGCTTTGTTGACCTTGTTAAGGGTCATACGGGTGGGTTTAATTCAATCAAGAAATGACATGTTGAACTTGACTAGCGCTTATGATTTGTTGACCTTGTTAAGGTCATAAGTGACCAGGGGTAAAAACAGATATTGGGAATTTCAAGTGTTGAAATTTGCAATGAGATTGCATACCTTCTATATGATAATTGGAACCCGATACCCACTGTAAGTAAGAGTTACTCCTGGGAGAGTTTTGCACTTTACAATTAGCCGATCCATTAGGTGTCTAAGAAAGGTATTGAGGGGGTTATGCCCCTGCGGAAATGAGGTTATTTAATTAGTTCCATGTGAAAGCATGGGGAGACTCCCTCGGAGTACCAATACCTGCCTGGCCGAACGATTGGCGAACTTATAGGGTGTAATTAATCCCGACTAATCTTACCTTTTATGGTTTGAAGGAAGATTTGATAAAAACAGCGAAAGGCATCCTGATTAGATAAGATAATAACCAATCTAATTTTGCAAAAAGCGCACGCTAATGCGTTTACTTCTCTCTCTCTCCAGGTAGCAACCAATGACACGCCTTAATCAAGATAATAATATGGATGTATTGACTAAACCCGCTTATTATATTGGGCTAGGTTCTGCTCTATCTTATGACTGTCATAAGTCTAAGCAAGGAATAGGGGAATACCCGGATTCCCACGCCACCCGAACGAAGAATAAACATGTTGATGTATCGTCTTCGGGTGTGTTCATAACCGAGAAATGTTTCTCAGTTTGCTCTATGTCCTGAGTATTGGATACCGAATCAGGATCCCACGTATGTAATTTGTTATATGGGCTAAAAAGAGGTAGAGAACTGGCAAAGGGTGATAAGTCTCTAACAGTAGGGAATGGAGCAATTGTTGCAGCCAAAGCAGTTGGCGAATATCACCTAGTGTTACCAACTGGTAATACATTGATTCTGAATGACTGTTACTATATACCAAAGATGATGTGCAATATTATATCGGTTTCTTTGCTAACTAAAAAGGATATAATTTCACATTAGAGGATAATGTTATGAACATTTTCCTAAATCAAGTGTTGATTGGATTTGGTACGTTATGTAATGGTATATACGTTCTAAGTCAAACGATAGTTCTAAACGAACAAAACACACACAAGAGGAAGAGTTCAGAAATGAACGAAGCCTACTTATGGTATTGTAGACTAGGTCATATCAATGCGATAAGACTAACTAAATTACATAAAGATAGATATTTGAATTCGTTCGAATTTACATCTTATGAAACTTTTGAGTCATGTCTCAAAGGTAAGATGACCAAAACTCCGTTTACTGGACACGGAGAAAGAGCTACTGAACTCTTGGTACTGATACATAGTGATGTATGCGGTCCTATGTCTATGCATGCCAGGAATGGTTCTTCGTACTTTATTACATTCACCGATGATCTCTCAAGATATGGACATGTGTTCCTGCTGAAACACAAATCTGAATCTTTTAAGAAATTCAAGGAATATAAGTGCGAAATGGAGAACCAAAAGGGTAAAAGTATTAAAATCCTTCGATCTGATCGGGGAGGAGAATACTTGAGCACAGAATTCCGTGACTATTTAAAAGAGAATGGGATTCTCTCTCAGCTTACTCCTCCGTATACACCACAGCACAACGGAGTATCGGAGCGGATTAATCGCACTCTATTAGATATGGTGCGCTCTATGATGAGTACTGTTGAGTTACCTATTTCTTTTATGCGCTTGAGACAGCCGCATACCTATTGAATCAAGTTCCATCAAAATCTGTGCTTAAAACACCATATGAGATATGGAGTGGAAAGAGACCATATCTTAAACGAGTTAAGATATGGGGTTGTCCGGCCTATGTCAAGAAGCAAAATCCGGAAAAACTCGAGGCAAGGTCAGTTCTTTGCAAGTTTGTGGGGTGTCCAAAGAATTCATATGAATATATCTTCTACCACACTAAGGAATAAAAGGTGTTTGTTTCTCAATATGCTATCTTTTTAGAAAAAGAATTTTTTGTAAAAGAAATTAGTGGTAATGTGGTAGAACTGGAAGAAGTTCCAGCTACACAAACTATAACTGACAATTTGGTACAACCGGAGGATTCAATAGTCCCCAACGAACCTCGGCCACTCCGCAGATCTAGTAGGGTTCCTCATCCACCTGAGAGATATTACGGTTTTCTCGTAGATGGTGGGAGCGAGGATTGCATCATGGAAGATGATGACCCAACTAGTTTCAAGCAGGCTATCACAAGTGGAGACTCTGTGAAATGGTGTAACATTTCAGAAAAATAAAATATTATTTTTAGGGATTTGTATAATTAAATAATAATATATTGAATATTTTAATAAGGCGGTATAATTAAATACCGATAAATTGGGGAAAATTTGGAAAATTATAGAAATTACTAAAATGAGGGTACTTTATGGATTTAAGCAAATTATGAAATTTTATGATTAATTATACACTATTTTAATGCTGATCACGATTAAATATCGCTAATCGTGCTTTAAGCCGGATTTGTGCACATGACATGCACCGTGTCATTTTTCATACTTGTTACATTTCTTTCATGGTTCTTTCTCTTTATCATGCATGGTTTTAATTTTAAAAGAAAAGAGAAGAGAAAAGAAAACTAAAGAAAAGAAAAGGAAATATTAAAGAATTAGGCATGAGCATGAGAGAGAAATGTGAGGGGGGTAAATTGACCATGGTCATTCTCTTCCCTCTCCATTTCTTTTCATCTTTCTCCTCCCCTTTTCCCTCCATGGCTACTGCCCTCATTCCCCTCCACTTCAAACCCTCAAAACATCATCAAAACAACACAAAAAGTCCATCTCCTTTTCACAAAAAACATGCACAAGACCATTACAAGTATTTTGGACAAAGAAAAATCAGATTTTGATACTCTAGAGGATTCATGGGTGCCAAATGAGGTAATCCCTTCACCATTTGTGTAGTTTTTCATTCACTTTAGTATCCATATGTGTTTAGTTGTGATTTAGTGCGGTTTAGTGAACATTGAAATTTCCTAGAAGAGATTATGTGGAATTTTGAGTTGTGTTAGTGCTAATAAGCCTTAGTGGTGACCTTAAACCCCCCTATGATATTAGAAACCCAGACTATACTGAAAACAAACCTGAAAATCCCAAAACAGAAACTTTCCATGTCGGTTTGTGAGGTAATAGAGGGTGCAGGGAAATCTGGAGTGACCCGAGACCAACACTAGAAAAGCAAACAACTTCAGAGGCCTAATTAAAGCACTACGAGGCCACCCAGCCAAAACGAACCAATTCCAAGACCCCAGAACCGAGCAGGCCGGATTTTTAGGGCTTGGGGCCGGCCACTTTGGTGAGTTGGGTGTCCAGGTTGCTTCTGTAGGTCATATACCCTATATACTTCACCCCGGTATTGTTTGTGCACCTTGTTTTCACCTTAAACAAAATCTGGGACTATTTTCATGAGTTGCTGTTTTGATTCGGGGTTATGTTTTACGTATTTTGAATTCAGGATTTTTGTAATTTGTATTGTATTCGATCACTTGATGTTTGTACGTTGAAATCGAGTGTTATTTGGTTGATTTGCGAGAGCAAACCATAGGTTTTGACTTATGTAAGTTTCGTGCGTCATTTCGATTTGCGGATTGGATTTTAATGCGTTACGATGTGTATGATGTGTAGGTACCCCATGAGAACTTCGAGACGACAAGCAAGCGAGTGGCGACGTCGCCATCGGCAAACGAGGATCAAGGTGAGTAGATATATATCTACGGGGGAAGTCGGGTGGATGGCATATAGCACCCCCGCAGTTTCGTAATAGAACGCGAATGCGTTATATCTATATTATATATATACATATACGGATGTGATATGGAATGACTTTGGATTAGTATAGTGTACTTGTAAGTTAGTGTTTAGTCGCGAACCCTAGGGTAGTGATTTGCATACACGCACACGCACATACATACATTCATTTTATTTACCTGCGCGTATATAGGGATATGTATACACACACACACACACACACATGGGTATAGGACTATGTGTGTGTGTCTATATATATATATATATATATATATATATATATATATATATATATATATATATATATATATATACATGGATTATGACGATAGTACTTGGGATTGGAGATGAGTCGATTGAGATTGGACGGGATGCCATGAGATTGGTGATATGACGTGGTTCGTATTATGAGATACGACACGATATTTAGCGGGTCCTTTAGGCGTGGTGTGTTAGTGTATATACCCTAGGGGCCATTATTGTATCATACTTGTATGTATATTACTTAATGGAAGCTTGGGATATTCACAGTTGTATATATAGTCTTGCTAAAAATGGTAGTATGCTACTTGGTTTATGTCTACTTTAACATGTGCATATGTTTCTTGTAACGTATCACTTATACATATTAGTAGAGCCTATAGGATCTTTGCTTGATTACCAGCATTGTGATGGCAGTCACACTAGTGGGGGCTGGGTAATCTATAAGCAACATCCTATACTTGTCCCTAGTCGTAGGATTATCGAGACTGGGCATCGATACTCCAGAGTAGACTAGTGTGTACGCTTCTCATCCCAGTTGGGGAGATGGTCTGTCCCACAGCCATCAGTACGTCGTACTGGAGATAGTATACAGGTACTCGTTAGGTTACGGGTACACCGGACAGGACTCGCAGGGGAACTGATTGGTTGGTATTATACCCGTCGTCAGTTAACAGTTCCTAGGTGACATGAGTACAGCATAGTCCGCAGACTTGACACTGCTACTTCGCCTCGAGTGTCCCACTGTTCTTTGATTGCTACCCTACCACGGCTCAAAGGATTCGTGCAAACAGATAGCAGTTGGGTGCAGTCCCGAGCACTTGGAGGCAGTAGCGGTTAGACAGGATTCGTCTCTCCCGGTATTGGGAATTGATATCGCGTTGTGTCAGAGAGCCATTACGCAAAGTCCCTGGCCAGGGCAAGCGAGATTTACTGGTAGGTTCCAGTAGTTTCTCAGGGTGTAATGGGCTACGCTCCGACACGACTTATACTGCTATTAGGGGACTGACGCTTGCCGCCCCCTAGGCTAGATATGCGATAGTCTTAGACGAACAGACCGGACTGTACGGAGATTGTCACATCAGGTTCATTAGGAGTTCGGATGGGTTTCCTCATCGGCCTTCTTATCGACATCTACCTGGGGACCATTATGTACAGCTAGTGCCGCTTGCGGTCTGTGGTTAAACCCACTGCCAGCGTAGTGTCGAGTCTTTAGAGTCCCACACAGAGAGTTTCCCTGATCCAGGAGAAACGATATAAAGGTCGTATGGTTTTATGACAAGGGTTCGGACGCATTCATGTGTTTTCGCACGTACGACGTTCGGACAGTTTTTACTAGTCGGCTTTGGTTTAAGCCAGATTCTAGTATCAGGTTATTGGATTTATACAGTCTAAAGTTTTTTCGTGTTTTCACGGATAGGAGGGGCGTTCTTATAATTTTTCGGGAAGCTTCTAGATGGATGATGACATGGAGGGTAAGGTGGCATTAACATTTAATGAATTTGTGACTCACTTGGTTGAATCATTCAAGTGAGTTAATGAAGCATTTATTGCTTAATGACTCACTTGATGATTCATTGCATATATTTAATGAAGTATGATGATAATGCATTTTGATTTATTCTTTTTGATTTTCTTATGCTTCATAATATATTAGAAGTGAGAAGCTTTTTCATTCATAACTTATGCTCACCTTCTCTCTCCTCAAGCTCTCTCTTGAAACCCTAATCCTCCCCTCTCATGTGTTGAGATCAAGGATTAGATAGACTAATACATCCATAACCTCACTCTATATCCCCTAGGTAGCTTAGATTAGCACTTTGAGCAACCTAGAGATCAAGCTTGGCGTAGGAGCTCTCGGGTGGATCGTCTTTGACTCGAGGAGGCCGTTGAGGTGCCGATGTTCCAAGGAGCCTACGAGGAGTGGAGGACAGCGATGAAGACCCGAAGGACAAGTAACGTGAGCTATAATTTCGAATCCGAGTAGTTAAACCTCTCGTAGTTTGCTAGTAACGGTTTAGATACGATTCATGCGCTCAAGTCCGTGTTACGAAGCTTTGATAATCGTTTTTCATATATTCCGCCTCCCCGCAAGTTCGTGGGGTGCGTGACATGGACTTACAGTGGTATCAGAGCCAACTAAACCATTACTAGCTTGTTAAAAACTAATTAGAAGTTCGATCGACGGAAAACACGAAAACGAAACCCCGGAACCCTAACAGTTTCTGTAAATTTTAAACGTGTCGAAAAAAATATTTGATATGCCTTAAAATTCACAGCAGGTAAATATAAGAATTCTGGGAAAATACGGATTCTAACTCGGCTTGATGGCCGCAGATCCGCGGCAAGAGTGTGCTTTTGGCCGCGGATCCGCGGCGGAGTCAACCCCGAGTTGACTCTGATTTGCTCTACAATTCATATATTTTGGTGTTCTGTTTTCCTGTATGTTCTGTTTCTGCCCAGGTTACATCAGTGCTGGTTTACTTTTGGGGTAGACACGGAAAAAGATTGTTGATCGATGTTCTAAGTTATTTGCTAATTGGGTTTTTATCTGTAAAGTTTAATGTGTTCGTAAACCTCCCCTAACTGCTAGTATGTCGGTTGGCAGGGGGTTGCACATTTCTGTAATGTTTACTGTTTGTGTATATGGACTTGATTGGAGTGTTGTGATGATTAGCCGGGGTTTGAGATGGGTTTAATATTCATTCATTCGATGTAAATGTAATATGATGTAATATTCTTTTGCGGGGCGCATCCAGGTTGCGGTTGTAGCCACCGTTGTATTATTTCTTTTTACTGTTTTTGCACCTAGGATAGACCCAAGGCGGGGTACACAAACTACCGGGTACGTTGAAGTGTTTAGTGGCCTACTCACTTTGTTGAGGGAGACCGCTTCACTTCGGGTACTTAGCGGGTAGTTTGCCGTGCCGTAGGGGTCTAGGGTTGGGGTAATGGCTATTCATCACGACTGTGTAATCCGTCTTTTATTGCAGGCTCAAAGCAAATGCGGATTGCTAGTATATCCAATAAAATTCATCAGTGATCTAGAATGCTTATTATTGCATCTGACGAATGTACAATATCTATATATGATAGCTATTAGACGTCACTTATGTTTTACACCCGCGCTAGCCCAGCCCCCGCTCTGTCGTTAGTTAAATAACCTAACGGGTGATGACGGGACCCCGTGGCGAATGCGGATGGCATAAGAAGACGTGGTATTTTCGTTGTTTTCTGCAATGATAGGATAAATGATGGGACACATTATTATAATGCAAAGAAAATAAACCAAAGTTTAATCGTTGGAACAAATTTAAAAGAAACCACTCGGTTATTTTAAAAGATCAGAATTTTTAATTGCGGAGCTTTAACCACTCCTTTTAAAAGTATCAGGTTCCTTCGATTATATCAAGTTCACTACGTTCACGGTTTTGCCAAAACCATTCGTAGCCCTCCGTCATTTCATATAGATAGTCAATAGTATTCAAGCTTTGTTTGTTGACTAAAGTCAAGGCACAGTGTTTGGTAGCTGTTGGATATTCATATCAGCACATAGATAGATGCGTTGGTTTGGGACAGTCGTATTACCTTGTTGACTAAAGTCAAGGGTATGTACGGGTGGGTTCAAATTAACCTGGATAATGACGGGTAGAACTTGACATGTGACTTATGATTTGTTGACTAAAGTCAAGGTCATAAGAGCATGGGGCAAAAATCCATATCGGGAATTTCTAAAGAAACTGAAATTTGCAGAGAGATGCATACCATTTTGGAGTTTGATGAATGTTGGTAGGATTCCTTCAACATTATCATACGATGATATTTTGGATCCCGATCCTACTGTGAGTATATACTACTTATCAGGAGATTCGTCACTTAACGATCAATGCTATAAACCAAGTAGGTGCCTAGAAAGGTGTCAGCGGGGCTACGCCCCCAGAGAAAAGAGCTTCTTTAATTAAGAAACTTCGCGAAAGCGTTGGAAAACCTCCCTCGAAGTATTGACACTGACCTGGCTAAACGGTTTAAGCAAGTATTGTACAGTGAGAATTGTCCTGGCTGGTTCTTCCTTTTTGGTTTGAGGAGGGATTTGAGAAACAGTGGGAGCCATCCTGTTTAGATAAATTAAAAACCACTCTAAACTTGCAAGAGCATCATGCTAAAAGTGTTTTCTTCTCTCTCTCTCTTAATTGCAGCGACCTTGTGACTACGACTAGGTTACATCTAGATAACAAATTGACTGAATATGACTTATATGACTGGCAAAGGTCTGTCCAGATGTCTATTGCCTATGACAAGCTGGACCACCCTATTACTACTCAAGATCCCGCCGTCCCAGGTCCAGTTTCCACCGTCACGGATATGGATATCCGCCAGACAAGGGAAAAAGATATAGCGAAAGCCAAGTGCCTCGTGTTAGCTTCAGTTGATGGTGAATACCAGAAGCAGCACGAGAAGATGGACTCAGTTTCCATCTTTCTCCATAACAAAGATTTATATGGAGAGCAATCTCATATCAAAAGATATGAGACCTCGACCGAATTAATTCAAGCGAGGTTGGCCGTCGGGTCATCTGTAGGGGACAACGTCCTTACAATGACTAGCTATATTGATGATCTAAAGGACCTGCAGACCACGTTGGGAAACAGGTCAGATACTGACTTGGTTCTTCAGTCTCTGCCTTCTACCCTGAAGGAAACCAGGGATATAGAAGGAAAGAGAAAGGCAAAGGTTTCGGGACTGGATATAGTAAAAGAGTGACATTCCTATTGTTACAGGAATGAACATTGGCAGAAGGATTGCAGGGCTAGCAAAGCCAGTAGCCAGGATTCGAAGCATGTTGTGGCTTCGGCTTCAAGTGTGTTTGTAATTGAGAACTGTTTGTCAATTAACTCTACTTCCTGGGTACTAGATACCGGAGCAGGATCTCATATCTGTAATTCATTACATACTTTGAGAAACCGTAGAGTTATAAAGGTAGGTGATTGGTCTCTCAGAGTTGCAAACGGAATGAGCGTGGACGCTGAATCCGTGGGAGAATATCGCCTAGGTTTGACAAGTGGGCAGATATTGATTCTACGTAACTGTCTGTATGTACCTAGTATGACTTGCAATATCATATCAGTGTCCTCACTTTCAAGAGAGGGATATGATTTTACATTCGTAAGCGATGTAGTTCACATCCACCTAAATCAAGTTTTGATTGGGTCCGGTACTTTAGATAACGGCATATATATATTGAGTCAAGCTCAGGTTTTCAATGTCCAGAACACACTTAAAAGAAAGTCTCCAGAATTAAATCAGGTTTTCTTATGGCATTGTAGACTAGGTCACATCAATGAGAGAAGGTTGACTAAATTACATAGAGAAGGATATTTGATTCCGTTCGAATATCAATCTTATGCTACTTGTGAATCTTGTCTCATAAGAAAGATGACAAAGACTCCGTTTACTGGACACGGAGTAAGAGCAAGCGAGCTCTTGGGACTCGTACACAGTGACGTATGCGGTCCAATGTCTACACATGCAAGAGGTGGTTATTCCTACTGTAAGTGCACGGCGGCGCCCCGGTCGTCAATCCGAGGCCAAAATGCGGAAACAAAAATTTACTTTAACTTTTGAACCGGCACCACCGTGCACTAAAATCCCTGGATCGGGCCATTAATCTAATTCTAGATAACTAAAGAACGAGTAGAGAAATATACCGAGCGATCCGTGTCCTTCGGTCTTCTCGTCGTCGTCCCGATCTCCGTGCGGAATCTCCGGTCTTCAACTCCTCGTCGGAAGGGCACCACATTGCCGGGTTCTTTTACGGGCTCCCACCTCTGGACCGAGGCAACTCGGGCATGAAGTTGGCGAGCCGACGTGCCCAAGGATTGCTGTAGAATACGTGTAGTGCTCTATGTCTCATTTGGGGTTACTAGAAGTTGCCTTTGGTGGAGGATTGATATGATAACATTTTGGAGATGAAGTTGGGGATTTTTTCAAGCATAAGAGAACAAAAAATCCCCACCAAAAATTAGGCAGCCCCCTCCCTCTATGTGGCCGGCCTCCTCATGAGCCATGAGAGAATGAGGGAGAGGGAGAGAGTGTGTATCAAAAATGAGTGAGCCCCAATCATGCAAGAGAGAGAAAGGAGTGATGATGTGAAGAAATGATCACAAGCAAATCCAACACTCCATCATCCATCATCACACCTAAAGTCAAGCAATCATGAAGTCATGGAGTCAATGAAAGCTACACCCATCATGAAAACTATCATGAAGCAAAAGAAAGTCAAGGGTGGGAGAAACATCATGATACAACAATATGCAAAGACAACCCTCCAAAATTCTTATTTGCACAAATGCAAATAAGCCCTCCTCCACCAATCTTCAGCCAATGAAAGATACAAAGAAAATTGGCCGAAACGGAAAGCAAACTGGCAACTCCAAAAAATCTGATCCCGTAATAAATTACAGGAAAACCCCGCTACTGTATATACATACTCGCATTTGTATTCCGACCGAAAAAAAATACAATGAGACAAAGTCTACACTGTACAATACTAGGATCCGGCTTAAACCAAAGCCCGCTAGTATTATCCGTCAGCTCATGATCCGTGCAGTACCGCACGTATCTGATCAAACCCTGCCATATCTCCATACGGCCTCTATAGCATTTCGCCCGAAACTTGAGAAAACGGTCTGTGGGGGACTCTAAAGACTCGTCAATACTTTGGTTGTGGATTTAACCACTAGCACGTCAGAGGTATTAGCCATACGTAACGGGCTACCAGGTATTGACCAAAAGGGACGTCGATGAGCAAACTCATCCTGACACCCTACTGAGCCAGTCGGTGATAATATCCATACAGTCCGGTCAGTTCGTCTATGAGCATCGCATGGCGGGCCTAGGGGGTTGGTAAAAGTCAGACCCCCAAAAGCGGTACAAGTCGTGTCGGAGTATAGCCCAGAACACCCTGAGATACTACTGGAATACCTACCAGTAAATCTCCTGCCTTGGCCAAGGACTTCGTGTAATGGCTCTCCTAGACACAGCGCGACCTCACCCCCAATACCGGGAGAGACGAACCCCAGCAGATCCGCTTACTGCCTCCATGTGGCTCGGGGCTGTACCCAACTAATACCTGTTTGCACGTCTTCTTTGAGCGTGGTAGGATAGTAATCAAAATACAGTGGGAACTCACACGAGACAAATGACGATCCTCAGGTCAATGAACTAACCTGTACACATGTCACCAGGGAACTGCTATCTGACGTCATGTATAAGACCAACTAGCATGTTTCTGGCGAGTCCTGTCCGGTGTACTCATAACCCAATGAGCACCTGTATACATCTTAGGTGAACCAACTGACACCAGTGGCTTGTGAGACCGGCCACCGCCCCTCGTCGGGATCTCGACTGTATACACTAGTCTACTCTGGAGTATCGATGCCCTGTCTCGAAACTCCCACGACTAAGGACCTTTTGAAGATGTGCTTATAGACTACCAGCTCCCACGTATATGATCGCCCTCATACTGCTGGCAGTCAAGCAAGAATCCTAGGGGCTCTATCAACGCGCAATAGTGACCTGTAAGGTCACCTAAAGCAGTACACGATGATAAAGATAAACCAGATAGCATACTATCATCTTGAGTAAGACTGTCCTACCGGGATAGGTCCTCCCTCAATCATTGCAATCACGTGTCTGTGATCCAATAATTTACTCTGAGGGCACTATCTCCAACAATCTTCCACTTGCACTCAAGGCTAATTATTGCGATGTCGCATACTCATAGCCCGTGTAATACCGAACACCCAACTCCTCTACTAGTCAGTCTCACAAAGCTCGTTTGCGAAACTATTGCGTTCGAGGAATAGCCTCAGTGAGTGGATCCGCTGCGATGTTTCTTTCTATGTCTCTCTATATCTCAAGTTCGCGGAGAAACCCATCTCCCGAAATGAGCAATACCTATCTTAGAATATGTCTGGATGTCTGATGGGACCTAGCTCATAAATGAACTCCAAATCCAAACTTCTTAGACTGTATCGTCAACTGAACTTAATCGGTATCCTGCGCCATGCCTCCCTCAGTATCCCCTTGGACCACTTGTCCATAATACCGTCCCTCGTCAGAGGGAAAACTATAACTCTGACAACCTTTCTATTATCCAGGTCACCTTGGAAGCCTGGAATGATAACTGTCTCCCGAATGAGGCTGTCGTTATCATATCCTTAGAACATCCACTTATGTTCTAAAATTGCTTCCGACTGTTTCTCCAGGATTGGATCAATGTCAACTTATTGCATCTAGTGCAAAAACAACATCTGGTGTGGTACTTGACATCTCATGATTGACTCAATTGCCTAAGCAAGTGATCTGTCAATCATGCACATCCCTCTCCCCTTTAGTCTGTAAGACACCTTTAGAGAGGGTGACTCCATCACCTGCAGGTACACCACCATGCCAGGAGTCGTCCATTCTAAAGCACCTCTAGAATGCCATCTAAGTACCCTGATTGGGAAAATATCCAAATCTAGATCTAAAATCATAGATCCAGTAACCAGAATGACTGATATAATGTCCAAGTCCCATGTGGAGAAACCATTGTGTGACGACCAAAGTATAACCGACCGTAGTATAGGAATTTCACTTCCTACTCTGTGTATGTCATCCAAATACCAGGATACTACACCCTACTACCTTCTTAACAGATCCATCCCCTATTCTGATGACGTCAAACCTATGACTGTCACATCATAAATAGATGATCTATCCCCGCTATATCCGCTTTAGTCTATAAATAGACATAAGCCACCTGTCCACCAATGCTTCCGCTGCACCCACTGACTACGACAACCCTCTGGCAGAGTCATATAAACGTACACTTCTAAAGCTAGTTTAGAACGACGCTATACTCATCCTCCTGCCGGGTCTCACAGTCTGGAACAACAGCATTGGCAAGTCTGGGTAAACAAGAACCTCCCTGCCTCCGTCCTTGAGCATACCGAAGTACCTCTCGAGCGCCTGAGGTTACCCACCATATCTGTGGAGTGGCCAATGGAATGTCAAACCAAATTGAATCTTTAGGTTCTTATCAAATTTTCAGTAATCGTCTGCGGTTCTGGAATCACTTCCAGTTCTACCATACTCCCACTACTGTTTTCTGAAAAAATCCATTTTTGTTAAAACTGCGGCAAGTCAAGAACAATATCACTATTGATCTTCCAGATGGTAGAAAGTCAACCCTCGTCATAGCCTGGGTCAACCCACAAACAGCCATTACAGAAACGTGCCTTGAGTTATCCGGATTCTTGTTTTAAGCATAAGCCGGACAACTCCCCGTACCTTAACAATGTTAAGATATGAACTGTTCTATATCCAATACAGAAACAGAGGCACTATTTAATTAAACCGGATTCAAATCATGCGACTGTCTCCAGTGCATGTTAACTAAATGGAAAGAGGTCGATCAGCGTTACTCAACTTAGGAATACATCCAGATATGAGTAACCCGAAAGAGAAGGAAGTTCTCTTAATCATTACTATCAACTGAATACCACACACAAGTATCTATATTTTCGATCACCTTGAAAAATCCTGATACTTGCAATACCTGGTTCTCTGCTCTATTCTTATACCTATAACTTCTCAAAATTCGGACCTTGCGTTTCTACGAAACACTTGTCTAAAAACTAGAGAAATCAAAAGTAAACCGAATATAGTACAAGGACCAACCCCTCTGTCCTAATGGACACTGGAAAACATACAATACTCTGTATAAGTCCCTTGAGTCTGATAACTCAATCCCTGTGTGTCGTAGGTTGAAAACTGTACTATGGTTATGAAGGATTACACCGCTGTTTAATGCTCCTTACCTAACCATCCACTGATATAGGTAAATGTCATAGACATAATTTCAAAAAGGTATATCTCACTCTATAAAAATAGACGTACAGATGTATCAATTTGAAATTGGTGCATAACAGCGGATATTCAAAACCAAATATTTGTAGTCCGGCAAACAACCCAGGTGGCTTCCTCAAATATCACTGATTACAACGAATCCCGATATAATGAGGATGATCACCTAATTCCCAATAACTTACTCCCACTCATCATCTGTAAAACCATACAGATGTGAGAATCAAGCCTAGTAAATACATACCCTGGAGCAAGGGCTAATTGGGAAATCAGTTTTCTTTTAACAGTATACAGTGAAACTGAAACATATAAATGTTTCGAAGGGGTATCCGGGTATTCCTAGTAATGCCTCTTCCATTATTCAGATTCACAACTGTAACCGTATATTTCTTTGCCATCTCTCTAAATCCCTTCATATGTCTTTAGTCATTTCCTTCTGTACACCCCTTTAGGCCAAATGGTTTTCTTCCTTCCCTACCTTCCGGCACCAGCCTATGGTATGGAAGAAGACTATCCAATAAGCATAATGGGTGTACTGTCCAAATCCTAGGAGCACTCGCAATGCGAGAGAAGGTGAAGATAAAAGACAACCGAATAAACCTTATTCCTATTTCTCCTGAACCAGAATCCATCCCCGAACTGGAACAAGTTCATTTCGAGTTCGTATATAACCATACGATGGAGTATCCAAATAAACTGTGGATCTTCGTAGTGATACGGAGTGTCCTGGAGAAATACAAAGATGAAGTGGGAGTGGTAATGAAATACTTGGTTTGGTCGTGAATAGCAATCGCAATTTACTTTGCCCTCCTTCTAATCCCTTTATTTGTCTTTACTTAATACCTTCTGTACACCATAGTTAGGCTAATTGGTTTTCTTCATTCCCTACCGTTCGGCACCAGCCTATGGTTTGGAAGAAGACTATCCAATTTGCGTAATAGGTGTACCGTCCTAATCCAAGGAGCACTCGCAACCTGAGAGAAGGTAAAAGGAAAAGACAACTGAATAGTCTTATTCATTTTCTCCAGAACCGGAAACCATCCTCGAATAAATTCCTTCGAGTTCGTATATAACCATACGATGGTTTTGTCCAATGGAAGTGGACGTTCGTAGTAATACGGGGTATCCTGGAGAAAAGGGTAAAAGTAGGAGTGGCAATGAGGTTTGCAACTCTGACAATCCAAAAGCCAGTCTTATAAGAAGGTTCGGTTAATTTTGGTCACTGAGTCATAGTCAAAGGTCGGGTCATGGTCGCTGCCAAAGAAAGAGAGAAAAGAAACACTCAGCGTGCACTCTAACCTAGATCAGAATGGTTATCACTTTATCTAATCAGGAAACCTCCCACTGTACCGGCAAATTCTCCTCCAAACCTGAAAGAAGAATTAGTCGGGATCACCCGAGGAGTAAACCAACTCATCAGTGGGAATCGGGATCCAACTATCATCGCATGATAATGTGACGGAATCCGCTCACATTATCACACTCCAGAAGGTATGCGCATATCTGGCAAGTTTCAGTTTCTTTAGAAACTCCTAATGTGATTTTTATCCCATGCTCTTATGACCTTGACTTTGGCCAACAAATCATAAGTCACATGTCAAGTTCTACCCGTCATTCTCCAGGTTAATTTGAGCCCACCAGCACAAGCCCTTGACTTTGGCCAACAAGGCTATACGACTGCCCCAAACCAACGCATCTATCTATGCTGCACATGAATACCCAATAGCTACCAATCACTATGCCTTGACTTTGGCCAACAAACATAGCTTGAATACTTATTGACTATCCATGTGAAACGACGAAGGGCTACGAATGGTTTCTGGCGAAAAACTTTAACGTAAGGAACTTGATATCGTTGAAGGAACCGGATAGCTTTTTTAAAAATATAGTGGCGAAAACCTTTGCTAAAGTGGTCACTCCCGGTGAAGGGATCTCGGCTCTTTCCCCGTAGAATGAGGTGCAGGATATTCCAACTGAATACCACGATGCAAAGCAAAAGTAAACGACTATAGTGAAGTTATTGCCCTGACGTAAACTTCTGTCCAAGGGGTCACTCCCGGTGAAGGGATCTCGGCCCTTGCCTCGTCGACTGAGGTGCAGGATATTCCAACTGAATATCACTGTGCAAAACAAAAGTGAACGTCCTTGCAATAACAGCTTTTTGAAAATTGTTCCAACAACATCAGAATAGGTTTGTTTAGCTTGCATTGATCCGAATCAACGCAGTCCCATCAATTGATCACACCAATAAAGAACGAAAATAATGATTTACGTATATGCCATCCGCATTCGCCACTGGGTCCCGTCATTACCCGTTAGGTTACTTAACTAACGACAGAGCATGGACTGGACTAGCGCGGATGCAAAACATAGACAACATCTACTAGTATATATATCAATATATAATATTTCTCTCAAGGCGTGATAAAATGCAACATCACAGAAATGTAATAAGTATCACAGAACAATACAGATATCTGGGATCCCCGGGTTTCATAGAGCCGCTACTGAAACCCGACGTTCCCCTGGTCGTGTGTATAGCCTGTGCAATGAAATCCTAGACCCCTACGGGCGCGGAAAGTTACCCGCCAAAACCTGAAGCGTGGCAGTCCCCTTCAGCAACGTGAATGGACCACCCGGCACTTCACGGAATCCGGTAACTTGGGCACCCCTCCTGGGTCAACCTGTACCCCCTACGAGTGCGGCGAATAGCCCGCCAATTCTAGAGTGAAGCCCCCTCCGTCTCAATTCCATGAGATGCGGGCCCGTTGCCCTCTAGAACCCGGCTATCCGTGCACCCCACCTTGGGGTAATCCTAATACAGAAAGTAAAATATACATACAACGGGTACATCGACCTCACCCCGGTCGTGCCCCAAAAGAATAATATACAAACGGGCAGTGACGGCAGTCCACATGTCGGACGCTCGCCCCGCAATATCAAATGTACATAATACAATCAAAACTGTACTAACATGCATCCAGGCTATCCCCCACGACCAATCCGCAACATCACAGCACAACACAGAACATCAACGTGAATGTCACGTTCGCAAATCCGTCTAACCGGGCTATAGCAGTTAGACAGGATTTACCGATCAAGTGACATTCACGGTCGCAGATATAATGTAAATACTGTGAACTAATATGTTTAAAATTTTCGATCGATCAAATATACCCAAGTGGGCCCCAAAAACTACTGTAGCACTCACAGAAAATCTGGGCCCAAAAAGAATGTTCCAAAAACCCTATTTTCAAGTCAGAAGCTCTCTGTGAAAATTTGGTCCAATGAACAGTCAATCCTGCGGCGGAACCGCGGCCAATGCGTGGGTTTGGCCGCAGTTCTGCGGTGATATGGTGATGTCACGCGACCAATTTTTCTCAGACTGCTTAGAATTCCCTGCACATGTTTCTGCAACGTACTGAAAAAATTTTGGAGCTAAAAAAATTTCGACAGAAACTGATGCAAATGAAATTACGGTTTTTGGAAAATCCGATCGATCGAACTTGTAAACACGTTAGACCAAGCTAGACTAGGTTAATGGCGTGGCTCTGATACCAATGTAAGTGCACGGCGGCGCCCCGACCGTCAATCCGAGGCTAAAATGCGGAAACGAAAATTTACTTTAACTTTTGAACCGGCACCACCGCGCACTAAAATCCCCAGATCGGGCCATTAATCTAATTCTAGCTAACTAAAGAACGAGTAGAGAAATATACCGAGCGATCCGTGTCCTTCGGTCTTCTCGTCGTCGTCCCGATCTCCGCGCGGAATCTCCGGTCTTCAACTCCTCGTCGGAAGGGCACCACATCGCCGGGTTCTTTTATGGGCTCCCACCTCTGGACCGAGGAAACTCGGGCACGAAGTTGGCGAGCCGACGTGCCCAAGGATTGCTGTAGAATACGTGTAGTGCTCTATGTCTCATTTGGGGTTTCTAGAAGTTGCCTTTGGTGGAGGATTGATATGATAACATTTTGGAGATGAAGTTGGGGATTTTTGCAAGCATAAGAGAACAAAAAATCCCCACCAAAAATTGGGCAGCCCCCTCCCTCTATGTGGCCGGCCTCCTCATGAGCCATGAGAGAATGAGAGAGAGGGAGAGAGTGTGTATCAAAAATGAGTGAGCCCCTATCATGCAAGAGAGAGAAAGGAGTGATGATGTGAAGAAATGATCACAAGAAAATCCAACACTCCATCATCCATCATCACACCTAAAGTCAAGCAATCATGAAGTCATGGAGTCAATGAAAGCTACACCCATCATGAAAACTATCATGAAGCAAAAGAAATTCAAGGGTGGGAGAAACATCATGATACAACAATATGCAAAGACAACCCTCCAAAATGCTTATTTGCACAAATGCAAATAAGCCCTCGTCCACCAATCTTCAGCCAATGAAAGATACAAAGAAAATTGGCCGAAACGGAAAGCAAACTGGCAACTCCAAAAAAACTGATCCCGTAATAAATTACAGGAAAACCCCGCTACTGTATATACATACCCGCATTTGTATTCCGACCAAATACAAATGCAATGAGACAAAGTCTACACTGTACAATACTAGGATCCGGCTTAAACCAAAGCCCGCTAGTATTATCCGTCGGATCATGATCCGTGCAATACCGCACGTATCTGATCGAACCCTGCCATATCTCCATACGACCTCTACAGCGTTTCGCCCGAAACTTGAGAAAACGGTCTGTGGGGGACTCTAAAGACTCGTCAATACTTTGGTTGTGGATTTAACCACTAGCACGTCAGAGGTATTAGCCATACGTAACGGGCTACCAGGTATTGACCAAAAGGGATGTCGATGAGCAAACTCATCCTGACACCCTACTGAGCCAGTCAGTGATAATATCCGTACAGTCCGATCAGTTCGTCTATGAGCATCGCATGGCGGGCCTATGGGATTGGTAAAAGTCGTACCCCCAAAAGCGGTACAAGTCGTGTCGGAGTGTAGCCCAGAACACCCTGAGATACTACTGGAATACCTACCAGTAAATCTCCTGTCTTGGCCAAGGACTTCGTGTAATGGCTCTCCTAGACACAGCGCGACCTCGCCCCCAATACCGGGAGAGACGAACCCCTGCAGATCCGCTCACTGCCTCCATATGGCTCGGGACTGTACCCAACTAAAACATGTTTGCACGTCTCCTTTGAACGTGGTAGGGTAGTAATCAAAGTACAGTGGGAACTCACACGAGACAAATGACGATCCTCAGGTCGATGAACTAACCTGTACACATGTCACCAGGGAACTGCTATCTGACGTCAGGTATAAGACCAACTAGCATGTTCCCGGCGAGTCCTGTCCGGTGTACTCATAACCAAATGAGCACCTGTATACATCTTAGGTGAACCAACTGACACCAGTGGCTTGTGAGACCGGCCACCGCCCCTCGTCGGGGTCTCGACTGTATACACTAGTCTACTCTGTAGTATCGATGCCCTGTCTCGAAACTCCCACGACTAGGGACCTTTTAAGGATGTGCTTATAGACTACCAGCTCCCACGTATATGATCGCCCTCATACTGCTGGCAGTCAAGCAAGAATCCTAGGGGCTCTATCAACGCGCAATAGTGACCTGTAAGGTCACCTAAAGCAGTACACGATGATAAAGATAAACCAGATAGCATACTATCATCTTGAGTAAGACTGTCCTACCGGGATAGGTCATCCCTCAATCATTGCAATCACGTGCCTGTGATCCAATAATTGACTCTGAGGTCACTATCTCCAACACCTACTTCATTACTTTTACGGATGATTTCTCTAGGTATGGATATGTCTTCTTAATGAAGCATAAATCCAAGGCCTTTGAGAAATTCCAAGAATACAAGAATGAAGTGGAAAAACAAACAGGCAAGAGTATAAAGACACTGAGATCTGATCGAGGTGGTGAATACTTAAGTGACGAGTTCCTGGGTTAGTTAAAAGAGAATGGAATTCTCTATCAGCTTACTCCTCCATACATACCACAACACAACGGTGTATCGGAAAGGAGGAATCGAACCTTATTGGATATGGTTCGTTCCATGATGAGTAATGCTGAGTTACCGCGATCATTCTGGGGTTATGCGCTAGAATCAGCGGCATATCTTCTAAACAGGGCTCCTACCAAGACTGTGCCTACCACCCTATATCAGATATAGAGTGGAAAGAAACCCCATCTTCAGCATCTGAAGATATGGGGATGTCCAGCTTTTGTTAAAAAGCAGCATGTGGACAAGCTCGAGGCACGATCAGTACAGTGTAAGTTTATGGGATATCCGAAGAATTCCAAAGGATATTATTTCTATTACGCAGAGGAACAAAAGGTTTTTTGTTTCTCGTAATGCCCATTTTCTAGAACATCAGGTTTTAGAAAAGGAAACAAGTGGGAGCGAAATAGAACTGGAAGAAATTCCAGAACCATAAACTACAACTGAAAGTATGGTAGAACCAGAGGTTTCAGAAGAAAGGGACATACCAACGCCTATCCGCAGAAGAAGTAGGTCGTCTCATCCGCCCGAGAGATACTATGGTTTTCTCATAGACGGGGAAAGAGAGGATTGCGTCATTGATGATGATGACCCTACTAGCTTCCAGCAAGCCATTCAGAGCGGTGACTCGGTAAAATGGCTGGATGCAATGCGGACTGAAATGGAGTCCATGTACACTAACAAAGTATGGACTTTGGACATTACACCAGATGGGGTAAAACCCGTAGGATGCAAATGGATCTTCAAAAAGAAGATTGGTGTAGATAGACAGGTTGAAACCTATGAGGCTAGACTTGTTGGAAAGGGTTTCCGTCAAAGACCTGGTTTGGACTATGACGAAACCTTTTCTCCAGTGGCTATGCTCAAATCCATTCGGGTCCTTCTTGCTATTGCTGCTTTCCACGATTATGAGATCTGGCAGAAAGACATAAAGACGGCCTTTCTAAATGGAAATTTGGAAAAGTGCGTCTATATGGATCAGCCAGAGGGATTCATTCAGAGTGGGAGCAGCGGTAAAGTATGCAAGCTGCTTAAGTCCATTTATGCACTAAAGCAGGCATCACGGAGTTGGAACATCTGTTTTGATGATGCTGTCAAAGAATTTGACTTTATTAAAAATCCAGATGAACTATGCATATACAGAAAGATTGTAGGGAGAGCTGTAGTATTCCTCGTATTATACGTGGATGACATTCTCCTAATAGGAAATGATATTCCTATGTTACAGTCAGTCAAAAGATTCTTATCACAGAAATTCTCCATGAAAGACCTGGGTGATGCCACCTATATTCTGGGGATCCGGATCTATCGTGATAGATCAAAGAGGATGTTGGGACTTTCGCAGTCCAGGTACATAGACACCATATTGAAGAGATTCAGTATGGATGATTCTAAGCGCGGTAACCTACCGGCTTGTCACGAAATCACCCTCTCCAAAGAGATGTCTCCCAAGACTGATTTGGAAAGGGATCGCATGTCGATTATACCCTACGCTTCTGCGGTAGGCTCTATAATGTATATGATGTTATGTACCAGACCAGATGTAGCATACGCATTGAGCGTTGTAAGCCGGTATCAGGCAAACCCAGGGGAGAAGCACTGGATAGCAGTAAAGAACATTCTCAAGTACCTGAGGAGGACTAAGGAGATGTTCTTGGTGTATGGCGGAAAAGACCTCCAGATTGAGGCCTTTGCCGACTCCGGCTTCCAGAGTGACAAGGATGACTCTAAGTCCATGTCGGGTTATGTCTTTACCCTCAATGGAGGGGCGGTCTGTTGGAAGAGTTCCAAGCAGGAGACCGTTGCTGACTCAACAATGGAAGCGGAGTACATAGCTGCTTGCGATGCCGCAAAAGAAGCCGTCTGGATGAAGAAGTTCCTCACAGAACTTCAGGTGGTTCCTACCAGTGTTGATCCAATACCTCTGTATTGTGACAACAACGGTGCTATAGCTTTAGCGAAGGAACCCAGGTCCCATCAGAAGTCCAGACACATCTTAAGGCGGTATCACCTGATCAGGGAGATCGTAGATCGTCGAGAGATCGAGGTGAAAAAAGTAGAGACGGAGAATAACATTATTGATCCATTCACAAAGGTCATTCCTCAGACACAGTTCGAGAGGCTATTCAAGATCATAGGTGTACGATATGCCAGCTCATGGCCCTAGTGCAAGTGGGAGATTGTTAGCGTATATGCCCTAGGGGCCATTATTGTATCATACTTGTATGTATATTACTTAATGGAAGCTTGGGATATTCACAGTTGTATAAACAGTCTTGCTAAAAATGGTAGTATGCTACTTGGTTTATGTCTACTTTAACATGTGCATATGTTTCTTGTAACGTATCACTTATACATATTAGTAGGGCCCATAGGATCTTTGCTTGATTACCAGCGTTGTGATGGCAGTCACACTAGTGGGGGCTGGGTAATCTATAAGCAACATCCTATACTTGTCCCTAGTCGTAGGATTATCGAGACTGGGCATCGATACTCCAGAGTAGACTAGTGTGTACGCTTCTCATCCCAGTTGGGGAGATGGTTTGTCCCACAGCCATCAGTACGTCGTACTGGAGATAGTATACAGGTGCTCGTTAGGTTACGGGTACACCGGACAGGACTCGCAGGGGAACTGATTGGTTGGTATTATACCCGTCGTCAGTTAACAGTTCCCAGGTGACATGAGTACAGCATAGTCCGCAGACTTTACACTGCTACTTCGCCTCGAGTGTGTCCCACTGTTCTTAGATTTCTACCCTACCACGGCTCAAAGGAGTCATGCAAACAAGTAGCAGTTGGGTGCAGTCCCGAGCACTTGGAGGCAGTGGCGGTTAGACAGGATTCGTCTCTCCCGGTATTGGGAGTTGATATCGCGCTGTGTCAGAGAGCCATTACGCAAAGGCCCTGGCCAGGGCAAGCGAGATTTACTGGTAGGTTCCAGTAGTTTCTCAGGGTGTAATGGGCTACGCTCCGACACGACTTATACCGCTATTAGGGGACTGACGCTTGCCGCCCCCTAGGCTCGATATGCGATAGTCTTAGACGAACAGACCGGACTGTACGGAGATTGTCACATCAGGCTCAGTAGGAGTTCGGATGGGTTTCCTCATCGGCCTTCTTATCGACATATACCTGGGGACCGTTATGTACAGCTAGTGCCGCTTGCGGTCTGTGGTTAAACCCACTGCCAGCGTAGTGTCGAGTCTTTAGAGTCCCACACAGAGGGTTTCTCTGCTCCAGGCGAAACGATATAGAGGTCGTATGGTTTTACGACAAGGGTTCGGACGCATACGTGTGTTTTCGCACGTACGACGTTCGGACAGTTTTTACTAGTCGGCTTTGGTTTAAGCCAGATTCTAGTATCAGGTTATTGGATTTATACAGTCTAAAGTTTTTCCGTGTTTTCACGGATAGGAGGGGCGTTCTCGTAATTTGTCGGGAAGCTTCTAGATGGATGATGACATGGAGGGTAAGGTGGCATTAACATTTAATGAATTTGTGACTCACTTAGATGAATCATTCAAGTGAGTTAATGAAGCATTTATTGCTTAATGACTCACTTGATGATTCATTGCATATATTTAATGAAGCATGATGATAATGCATTTTGATTTATTCTTTTTGATTTTCTTATGCTTCATAATATATTCTTATGCTTCATAATATATTAGAAGTGAGAAGCTATTTCATTCATAACTTATGCTCACCTTCTCTCTCCTCAAGCTCTCTCTTGAAACCCTAATCCTCCCCTCTCATGTGTTGAGATCAAGGATTAGATAGACTAATACATCCATAACCTCACTCTATATCCCCTAGGTAGCTTAGATTAGCACTTTGAGCAAACTAGTTATCTCAAGTTAAAGATCAAGCTTGGCGTAGGAGCTCTCGGGTGGATCGTCTTTGACTCGAGGAGGCCGTTGAGATGCCGATGTTCCAAGGAGCCTATGAGGAGTGGAGGACAGCGATGAAGACCCGAAGGACAAGTAACGTGAGCTATAACTTCGAATCCGAGTAGTTAAACCTCTCGTAGTTTGCTAGTAACGGTTTAGATACAATTCATGCGCTCAAGTCCGTGTTACGAAACTTTGATAATCGTTTTTCATATATTCCGCCTCCCCGCAAGTTCGTGGGGTGCGTGACATGGACTTACATGGTGTTTTCATACATACGCATGCATATATAGATGGTATCAGTATGTACTAGATGTAGATCAGTACCCCCAGATCATGAGGTAATGATAAGGATACCAAGCGAATAAAGAGATAAATGTGATATTAACCCGTACCCAGATTTGGGATGTCGTACGATGGATTTACCGTACGAGGTATATTGATGATAGATCTGCACTCTTGACTCGAGAATGTCATATTATATAGGGTATCGTATGGGATACTATTGAGGCAGGATCACCGACTATTATATATATATATATATATATATATATATATATATATAGAGAGAGAGAGAGAGAGAGAGAGAGAGATAGATAGATAGATAGATATATGTATGTATGTATGTATGTATGTATCGACTCAGATTTAGGTGGTTTCCATACCTTTTGATTAGACTGTTAGTTTAGACCTGTAGTTTACTGTATGACTCATTATTTATTGCATATTCATTATTGTTGTGCTTATTATTCAGCTCCCGCATATTATTGTTGCTCGCATCGCATTGCATGCTTATATTGTGTTTTCATATGTTAATATTGAAATCATGCTGTCAGGACACCAACATCATTACCGATGATTCGTATGTTCCACATACACTTACTTGCCGGCTCACACACATCATCATCGGTAATTGTCATGTCACGTACACTTTAGAGAATATTATTTGATTAATATCACTCGTTAGCTGATAGTTTCGACATATCATTATTGTGCTAGTTTAGATATCGCATTCATTACTGTTATACTTCATGCATATTTATTATTCATTGCCATGCATTTTTATTTAGGGCTAGTCCGGATTTGCCGGAGCCCAATGCTTTTAAATTCATTGTTATTTATTCTCGAGATTTGGGTTTCCATGAGATTTATGGATTTGGAGAAACTGCAAGATTTTATAAAACTGATTATCATTTTAAAATGAAAGTTGCGATTTTCTCATGATATGATTTGAGATTGTTCACCATGAGTTTTCTCGGCTCTTGAGCGATATCTTACACCCAATTCGAGAAGGAGTAGGAACCATCTGTGGGTGCATGGTGGACCCGTGCGGTACCCCGGGTCAAGAAGATCGCAGTTGATCGACGTTGAGCCTGTGACATGGGAGCATTGTTGACCGGTGATTGTATTGAAACTCGTCGGATATCCGGAGGATACCAATCGGAGTTGGGCCAGTCCGGATAGCCGGAGCCCCAGATATTGTTATTGAGGTATTGAGATATTATGATATGGGCCAGTCCGGATAGCCGGAGCCCGAGATATTGGATATTGGGATTTATGTTTTGTGTCGATACTAGACACTGATTTATATTGATTTATTGATGATACCTCATTTTAAATATACAGAAATCTCACTAAATTAAGAAAACTGTTTTCTCATACATGATGCATTCTGTTTTCATATTATCACATTCATACCTCATACACATGATATATTGCTACCTGAGGCACTGACACAAGCACATGGGATTACACTTATGTATAGCTGTTTACCCTTGCCATCTTATCATGCTTCAGATTTTATCATATTGAGGATATTTATATTATGATCGTATTGACCTAGGATTGAATCATACATATGATTTCTGCTCGGTGATGTTTTCTACTCACGAGTTGGCAACTCACCCCCGTTGTGCCACAGTTTCTTGCAGGTTTTGCCATACAGGTTTCGTGCGGCTTTGCTGACACACTGCTTCCATTCCGGGTGATTTGCTTTGGTTGGTGGGTTCACTTGTATCGTGACCACCATTGTACTTTATATTTTCAGTTGTATCTAGTAACTCTATCAACCAAACTTGTATATTTATTTGACTTAGAGATCAGATTGTTTATTCTTTCAACCTTAGAGTCGCGCGTTGTATTATTATGGTTTTCATGTTGATTTTGAGTTTCCTTTTGAGTTTTGATCCTCGCCCTTCGGCATTGTATATTAATTGCTTGCGTGGTTGTGACCATCAATTGACGAAGAGATAGCTTCCGCTTGGGGATGCCTTTTATCATTATGTACATATTTATCATGTTGTACCCCGTTCGGGGCCAGTATTTACAAAAGAAACTCTGCCAAAATTTTCAGAAAAGACTTGATATTTTAAAAATGCATAATTCAGCTTATTTTAATAAAACGCTTTCTTTAAAATGGTTTTAGATTTCTGGGCTTTTGGCTTACTTGAATTACATGTGGTCCTATAGACTTCATATGATTCAAGTGCCAGTCATGTGTCATTTCGAGTCGTGACAAAGTTGGTATCAGAGCGCTAGGTTAACCTTGGTTCGAGTTTATGTTTGACTATGCGGAGCCTAGGGCGTTTGTATATATACGGAATCTAGGCTTGACCTTACGGAACTTAGACTTAGTCGAGGGGGTATTAGACCCGAACTTTCGTCGCGTTGGTTGACCTTGGTTGATGGAGTAGGTGACTTAAGGAAAGTGACGTACCGTGTGTATGTTCTGCGGCATACTTACGATACGCTACTCCGCTTAAGAAGCCTTAGGATGTACATTTCCTTGCACAGCATTACATTCATTCTTATGATCTATCCTCATCAATATCGGTTTATAGTTTTGCTGCCACGATTACACGGGCAGAGAGAGCTACGGCTAGAGTTGCGGTCAGCACGAGCTCGTCATGGACGAGGACTGACCAGGACATGATTCTAGGGACATACGATTGCATAGAGGCATCGTTTTATTGTGTTTTCGCGCCATGAGCATTTGATGGGTCGCTTTTACGAGATTACTCGAACGTGCAGATCAGCACCAAGAGATTGAGCCACTGATAGAGGCCAGCCAGAATGTGATGGCCATAAATGCACAGATTATTTTTTATGATTGAGGCACTGTTCAGCATGCAGACGAATGAGCCAGTTGTTGATGTGAACGACGAGATATCGCCCCAGATGTTGGAGCTACTGCAGCACGGGTTTATACTCATAGATATAATAGAAGATTGCTAGTCACCCGAGGATGAATGACTAGGACATGTGGTTCGTTCGCTTACCCCGATGTGAGGTCATCAGATTGATTGATTCTAGCTTGAGAAGACTTCACGCAGATATGTTGGGAGTCGATAGAGATGATCGAATGTCAGAAACCCATTTTCCAAGTTTAAAGTATTCAGAGACAAATGCAAGTAATGCTATGGACCCTCTAGAAAAATGAAACCCTAACTCGACATAATGACCATGATAACGCTTGAAAACCTTAGGGTTTGCGGCAGTTCAGCGATACCATTAGTGAGGCTTGGGTTTGCCCTTCTAAGGTTGGTCCACAGGTATTGTGGCATGTACTAGAATACTATTAAACTGTACCCAAGATGTTGAGCTCTTGGGGGATTATGGAACTTTGATGAATCGATCGAAAGGTTCGACGTCATTCGGATATCATGTGATGGGATACATTGCTTGGGAGACTCCAGATACGAGTATAGCCGTTGGAGCGCAGTCCATGCAGCCACGAAGAGACGAGTCCGAATCAGTCGACATTAGAGCAAAGTGGAGTAAGAGGTTCATACGAGATTTCGACGAGATGACGTTCCCCTCCGCTGACATCAGAGACGTGATACGCATACAGAGGCGGTGTATATGGATATACCTTCCAGAAGGAGTCGCGATGAGTATGCAGCCGTTCCGGAACAAGAAATTGATTTAGTAAAAGACGATGGCTTCCGAGCAGTTCTGCAGAAATAAGATTTGCAAGAGACTTCGACAGAACCTTTCGGGAATACTATACGATGAGACTTGGACCCAGGAGCGGTCATATTGTGCACACCCAGCAGGCCAGAGTTCAGCACCGTCGACGAGACATATTATGAGTGACCACGACAGTTGGCCAGAAATTCTTAGAGGATGTGCTTGAGCGGGACTATTCCGCCATACTTGATTTCGGTATTTTGGGCAATCTATTCGCATGATTTAGTCTTGATGACTGAGTTTCATGATATTTGTTTTCGTGCACCATGGTTGCACCTACTGGATATTTATAATTTGTACACAGTTATTGCACTTGATATCGTTTTGTGCCTTGGCCGCACATGTTTATGATTTCATGGATTTCATACAGTTGGGTTGATTTTGTGCATGTGGTACGCATTCGATTTAGTTTTTGCACTCGGTATAGTTCACATATGCTTACAGTGCATTGATATGTATTTTATGCACCACGGTTGCATTTGACTTCATTTTGATGTCATTTGAGACTTTGAGTTTGATTTCATGCCTATGGCATGTATATGATTTGACTTGTGTTTTCGGCATAGATTTCATACACTTTTAGTGTTTTGATTAGATTTTGTGCACGCTGATGCACATGGTTGTGAGATTAGATACCACGGTATACCTGATTTGGATTTGGATTGAGATATGCTGTATACCGTCGATTTCGATTGTGATACTCGATATTTGTTTTGTGCACCTTGTGCACCTGATTGGATTCTTGTGCATATTTGACGCGCTTGGATTCGATTTTGCGCATGTTCGGCGCTTGATATTGGATTTTGTGATTTCATGCATGTTGGATGCACATGACTAGATTTTATTCATGCATGATGGATGCACCTGATTTGGATTTTCGCGCATGTTGGGCGCATGATATTGTAAGACTACGGTAGCGTCCCGGCCGTCTATCCGAGGCCAAAATGCGGAAACGAAAAATTTTCTTGACTTTAAACCGGCACTACCGCATCCTTAAAAACATGGATCGTAACCATTAACCTACTACTAGCTATCAAGAGAAGGGATAGAAAGCTATACCGATCGATCCGTGTCCTTCGGTCTTCGGCCTCTACTCCGATCTCCTCGCGGAATATCCGGTCTTCATCTCCTCGTCGGAATGGGTACCACATCGCCGGGTTCGTTTACGGGCTCCCACCTCTGGACTGAGGCAACTCGGGCACGAAGTTGGCGAGTCGACGTGCCCAAGGATGCTGTAGGATATGTGTAGAATGTTTTGTCTCTTGGAGTTTGAAGTTGCCATTTGATGGAGGTGGAATGAACTTGGGAATTTTGTGGCAAGCAAAATATGAGATGAAGAAATTTTCCCACTCACAAAATGGACCTCCCTCTTTTCCTTAGAGTGGCCGGCCTCATCAAGAGGAGGAGGAAAAAAAGAAAAAACATCATGCAAGAAAAAGGAATGGGAGTGATATCAAGGAAAAAGGAACACATCAATTTCTAATCCATCCTATCATAAAGCCCATCACATTTAATGCAAGCTATGATGAAAGAAACAAAGCAAAGATGCTATTATCATCATAATCCCTCATTTACAAATAAACCCTCCACAATTGCTAATTTGCAAATATGCAAATTAGCCCCTCCATCAATTATCAGCCAACGAAAGGAAGAAAGGAAAACTGGCCAAAACGGAATGCAAACTGGTAACATCAGAAAACTGATCCCGTAATAAATTACAGGAAAACCCCGCTACTGTATATACATACCCGCATTTGTATTCCGACCGAATACAAATGCAAAGAGACAAAATCTACACTGTACAATACTAGGATCCGGCTTAAACCAAAGCCCGCTAGTATTATCCGTCTGATCATGATCCGTGCAATACCGCACGTTTCTGATCGAACCCTGCCATATCTCCATATGGCCTCTACAGCGTTTCGCCCGAAACTTGAGCAACTGTCTGTGGGGAACTCTAAAGACTCGTCAATACATTTGGTTGTGGATTTAACCACTAGCACGTCAGAGGTATTAGCCATACGTAACGGGCTACCAAGTATTGACCAAAAGGGACGTCGATGAGCGAACTCATCCTGACACCCTACTGAGCCTGTCAGTAATAATATCCGTACAGTCCGGTCTGTTCGTCTATGAGCATCGCATGGCAGGCCTAGGGGGTTGGTAAAAGTCAGACCCCCAAAAGCGGTACAAGTCGTGTCGGAGTGTAGCCGAGAACACCCTGAGATATTACTGGAATACCTACCAGTAAATCTCCTGTCTTGGCCAAGGACTTCGTGTAATGGCTCTCCTAGACACAGCGCGACCTCACCCCCAATACCGGGAGAGACGAACCCCTGAAGATCCGCTCACTGCCTCCATGTGGCTCGGGACTGTACCCAACTAAAACCTGTTTGCATGACTCCTTTGAGCCGTGGTAGGGTAGTAATCAAAGTACAGTGGGAACTCACACGAGACAAATGACGATCTCAGGTCGATGAACTAACCTGTACACATGTCACCAGGGAACTGCTATCTGACGTCAGGTATAAGACCAACTAGAATGTTCCCGGCGAGTCATGTCCGGTGTACTCATAACCCAATGAGCACATGTATACATCTTAGGTGAACGAACTGACACCAGTGGCTTGTGAGACCGGCCACCGCCCCTCGTCGGGGTCTCGACTGTATACACTAGTCTACTCTGGAGTATCGATGCCCTGTCTCGAAACTCCCTCGACTAGGGACCTTTTAAGGATGTGCTTATAGACCCCAGCTCCCACGTATATGATCGCCATCATACTG
Source organism: Agapanthus africanus (assembly GCA_030015575.1). Taxonomy (NCBI): domain Eukaryota; kingdom Viridiplantae; phylum Streptophyta; class Magnoliopsida; order Asparagales; family Amaryllidaceae; genus Agapanthus; species Agapanthus africanus. Next base: position 477,445,640 of record CM057340.1, read on the forward strand.
CTGGCCGTCAAGCAAGAATCCTAAGGGCTCTATCAACGCGCAATAGTGACATGTAAGGTCACCTAAAGCAGTACACGATGATAAAGATAAACCAGATAGCATACTATCATCTTGAGTAAGACTGTCCTACCGGATAGGTCCTCACTCAATCATTGCAATCACGTGTCTGTGATCCAATAATTGACTCTGAGGGCACTATTTCCAACAGATATAAGATGCGATTTTGGTGCACACCGAATGCACTAAATCGGGATTCTTTGTGCATATCAGATGCACCTGATATTGCTGTCAGGCACACCGTTGCCTCTGACAGGTGTTTCGTGCACACCCGTTGCACTTAGATCTTTTTTCTGTGCACATGTATGGCACATTCATGGATTCTGATTTCCGTGCGCACCAGACGCACGCGACATTCTTATGCACATTTTAGGATTGATTTCTTATGGAGCAGTAAGTTTTTATGATATTTACTATTTGTTTTCATACTGAACAGGACTAGTCAGAGGACGGTACCTGGATATATTTTGCATGCATTGATAGCTATCGAAGGGATTTCCAAAAAGGGAGCTATAGTCTCAGTATTTACGTACGTGTCTGAGATGATACGAAACATTTTATAAAGGAAACCCTTCTAAATTATTTTCAAAAACGGCGGGACGTACATATTAAACAAAGGATAAGTATATATATGGTTATTTTCTTACAATAAACGTCCGCCACTGTGCCGCGATACGCGCATCGCACAGCAACATGAAAGGTTTGGCATGCATTTCCTTCAAATGTTTACATGTATAGTTTGGATGTATATCATATTGGTTTTCGTATTGGATTTGACATTTGTGTCTTCACCATGACTCCGATGATTGCGGGAAGCTTGACGAAGTTTTGATTTTGAGTTATCTGCTTATTGTTCATACGCATGCATTGCGCTATGATGTGTTTTATGTATTGATGATTTCGGAGCCCCGGCGACTTGGACTTTTTACTGAAAAATTTTAGTATTTGAGGGGTTTAAATTTAAATTCGAGGACCAAATTTCTTTAAGGGGGGAAGATTGTAACATTTCAGAAAAATAAAATATTATTTTTGGGGATTTTTATAATTAAATAATAATATATTGAATATTTTAATAAGGCGGTATAATTAAATACCGATAAATTGGGAAAAATTTGGAAAATTATAGAAATTACTAAAATGAGAGTGCTTTATGAATTTAAGCAAATTATGAAATTATATGATTGATTATACACTATTTTAATGCTAATCGCGATTAAATATCGCTAATCGTGCTTTAAGCCGGATTTGTGTACATGACATGCACCGTGTCATTTTTCACACTTGTTACATTTCTTTTATGGTTCTTTCTCTTTATCATGCATGGTTTTAATTTTAAAAGAAAAGAGAAGAGAAAAAAAACTAAAGAAAAGAAAACAAAAGAAAAAGGAAATATTAAAGAATTAGGCATGGGCATGAGAGAGAAAGGTGAGGGGGGTCAATTGACCATGGCTATTCTCTTCCCTCTCCATTTCTTTTCATCTTTCTCCTCCCCTTTTCCCTCCATGGCTGCTGCCCTCACTCCCCCTCCACTTCAAACCCTCAAAATATTATCAAAACAACACAAAAAGTCCATCTCCTTTTCACAAAAAACATGCACAAGACCATTACAAGCATGCATATATAGATGGTATCAGTATGTACTAGACGTAGATCAGTACCCCCAGATCATGAGGTAATGATAAGGATACCAAGTGAATAAAGAGATAAATGTGATATTGACCCGTACCCAGATTTGGGATGCCGTACGATGGATTTACCGTATGAGCTATATTGATGATAGATCCGCACTCTTAACTCGAGGATGTCATATTATATAGGGTATCGTATGAGATACTATTGAGGCGAGATCACCGACTATTTTATATATATATATCGACTCAGATTTAAGTGGTTTCCTTACCTTTTGATTAGACTGTTAGTTTAGACCTGTAGTTTACTGTATGACTCATATTATTTATTGCATATTCATTATTGTTGTGCTTATTATTCAGCTCCCGCATATTATTGCTATTCGCATCGTATTGTATGCTTATATTGTGTTTTCATATGTTAATATTGAAATCATGCTGTCAGGACACCAGCACCATTACCGATGATGAGTATGTTCCACATACACTTACTTGTCGGCTCACACACATCATCATCGGTAATTGCCATGTCACGTACACTTTAAAGAATATTATTTGATTAATATCACTCGTTAGCTGATAGTTTCGACATATCATTATTGTGCTAGTTTAGATATCGCATTCATTACTGTTATACTTCATGCATATTTATTATTCATTGCCATGCATTTTTATTTAGGGCCAGTCCGGATTTGCCAGAGCCCAATGCTTTTAAATTCATTGTTATTTATTCTCGAGATTTGGGTTTCCATGAGATTTATGGATTTGGAGAAACCGCAAGATTTTATAAAACTGATTATCATTTTAAAATAAAAGTTGCGGTTTTCTCATGATATGATTTGAGATTGTTCACCATGAATTTTCTCAGCTCTTGATCGATATCTTACACCCAATTCGAGGAGGAGTAGGAACCGTCTGTGGGTGCATGGTGGACCCGGTGCGGTACCCCGGGGTAAGAAGATGCAGTTGATCGGCGTTGAGCCTGTGATAGGGAGCATTGCTGACCGGTGATTGTATTGAAACTCGTCGGATATCCGGAGGATACCGATCGGAGTTGGGCCAGTCTGGATAGCCGGAGCCTAGGGGCCAGTCCAGATAGCCAGAGCCCCAGATATTGTTATTGAGGTATTGAGATATTATGATATGAGCCAGTCCGGATAGCCGGAGCCCGAGATATTGGATATTGGGATTTATGTTTTGTGTCGATGCTAGACACTGATTTATATTGATTTATTGATGATACCTCATTTTAAATATACAGAAATCTCACTAAATTAAGAAAACAGTTTTCTCATACATGATGCTTTCTGTTTTCATATTATCACATTCATACCTCATACACATGATATATTGCTACCTGAGGCACTGACACGAGCACATGGGATTACACTTATGTATAGCTGTTTACCCTTGCCACCTTATCATGATTCAGACTTTATCATATTGAGAATATTTATATTATGATCTTATTGACTTAGGATTGAGTCATACATACGATTTCTGCTCGGTGATGTTTTCTATAAACGAGTTGGCAACTCACCCCCGTTGTGCCACAGTTTCTTGCAGGTTTTGCCGTACAGGTTTCCTGCGGCTTTGATGGCACACTGCTTCCATTCCGGGTGATTTACTTTGATTGGTGGGTTCACTTGTATTGTGACCACCATTGTACTTTATATTTTTAGTTGTATCTAGTAACTCCATCAACCAAACTTGTATATTTATTTGACTTAGAGACCAGATTTCTTATTCTTTCGACCTTAGAGTCGCGCGTTGTATTATTATGGTTTTCATGTTGATTTTGAGTTTCCTTTTGAGTTTTGGTCCTCGCCCTTCGGCGTTGTATATTATATTGCTTACGTGGTTGTGACTGTCAATTGACGAAGAGCTAGCTCCCGCTTGGGGATGCCTTTTATCATTATGTACATATTTATCATGTTGTACCCCGTTCGGGGCCAGTATTTACAAAGGAAACTCTGCCGAAATTTTCAGAAAAGACTTGATGTTTTAAAAATGCATAATTCGGCTTATTTTAATAAAACACTTTCTTTAAAATGGTTTTAGATTTCTGGACTTTTGGCTTACTTGAATTACATGTGGTCCTATAGATTTCATATGATTCAAGTGTCAGTCATGTGCCATTTCGGGTCGTTACAAATGGCTGGATGTTATGCGATCTGAGATGGAATCCATGTACACCAACAAAGTATGGACTTTGAAAGTTGCTCCTGAAGGGGTAAAACCCATCGGGAGCAAGTGGATCTTTAAGAAGAAAATTGGTGTAGATGGAAAAGTTGAGACTTTCAAAGCTAGACTTGTAGCAAAAGATTTTCAAAAACGACCAGGTGTCGATTATGATGAGACATTTTCTCCTGTTGCCATGCTTAAGTCCATCAGGATCCTACTTGTCATTGCTGCATACCATGACTATGAAATTTGGCAAATGGACGTCAAGACCGCTTTTCTAAATGGTGATTTAGAAGAGAGCGTGTACATGACACAGCCATAGGGCTTCATAGACAGTGGGAGTAGCGAAAGTGTGTGCAAGCTGCTTAAATCAATATACGGATTAAAACAGGCATCGCGGAGCTGGAACATCTGTTTCAATGAAGCCGTTAAAGAGTTTGACTTCATCAAAAATGTAGATGAACCATGTATATACAAAAAGGTTGTAGAGAATAAGGTTTTCTTCCTCGTATTGTACGTGGATGACATACTCTTGATAGGAAACGATGTTCCTATGCTACACTCGGTCAAGCTCTTCTTATCACACAAGTTCTCCATGAAGGATCTAGGTGATGCCCCCTACATACTGGGGATTAAGATCTATAAAGATAGATCTAAACGGATATTGGGATTGTTCCAATCCAGGTACATAGACACCATACTAAAGTAGTTTAGTATGGAAGATTACAGGTGTGGTAATTTACCCGCTTGCTCAGGGATCACTCTCTCCAAAGAGATGTCTCTCAAGACTGATTTGGAGAAGGCTCGCATGCAAGTGATACCCTATGCTTCGGCAGTAGGCTCTATCATATATGTAATGTTATGTACCAGACTGGATGTAGCTTACTCACTAGGTGTAGTGAGTAGGTATCAATCAGATCCTGGGGAAAACCACTGGACAGCTGTGAAGAACATTCTTAAGTACTTGAGAAGGACTAAAGAAATGTTCTTGGTGTATGGTAACGGTGAACTCCAGGTGGAGTCCTTTACCTATTCGAACTTCTAGAGTGATAAGGATGACAGTAAGTCGGTCTCGGGTTTTTTCTTTACCCTCATCGGAGGGACGGTATATTGGAAGAGTTCCAATCAAGATGCTATAGCAGACTCGACGATGGAGGCTAAATACATCGTTGCCAACGATGCTGCCAAAGAGGTTGTCTGGATGAAGAAGTTCATTTCTGAACTTGGTGTGGTTCCATCTATTGAACATCTAATACCTGTGTATTGTGATAACAATGAAGCTGTGGCTTTAGCCAAGGAACCCCGGTCCCATCAGAGATCCAGACATATTCTTAAGCGGTATCACCTGATCAGGGAGATATTAGATCGCCGGGAGATCGAGATCAGGAGAGTTGACACGAAGGACAACGTAGCGGATCCACTCACGAAAGCCCTCCCCCAAATGCAGTTTGAGAGACTTTTTGGGATGTTGGGCATGAGATACTACAACACATGGCCTTAATACAAGTGGGAGATTGTTAGGATTATGTATGCCCTAGAGACCATTATTGTACATTGATGTATATTATAGTGGATGATTGGGCATATATATAGAGGGCTTTGTTGCTCGACATGATAGTATGCTATCTGGTTACTTTTTATCTTAACATGATGACTGGTATTCTCATACTGTCTTTCTCTTACATGTTGCTAAAGCCCTTAGGATATGTGTTTGACTACCAAGACTATAATGCGGATCATATTACTAGGACCAGGGTAGTCCAAAAGCACATCCTTCAATTGTTCCTAGTCGAGAGGATATCGAGACAGGGCATCGATATTCCAGAGTAGACCAGTGTGCGTTAGATATATATGCCCTAGAGGCCAGTATTGTATATGTATACATATGGATGCTAGGGATATGTATGTACATGACAATCTTGCTCAGTTTTATAGTATATTATTTGACTTGTCTTTATCAGGATATGTGTATTTATTTCTATTGTTGTTATATCTAGCTTGCACATATTGATAAAGACTCGATACGGTAGTATATTATTATGGTTTGTCTTTATCTTAACATAGCATATGTCATACTCGTTATTACATATTCTGGTTACATGTTGATAAAGCCCGTAGGATCTTGCTTGACTACCTGCGTTGTGATGGTGATCTTACTTGTGGGAGCAGGGTAGTCCATAAGCACATCCTTAAATGGTCCCTAGTCACGTGAGTATCGAGACTGGGCATTGATACTCCATAGTAGACTAGTGTATACGTTTCTAGCCCCATCGGGGATGGTTGGTCCCGCAGCCATTGGTCTGATGCACCCAAGATCGTATACAGGTGCTCACTGGGTGAGTACACTGGACGGACTCGCCGAGAACTTACAGATGGTACTATACCTATCGTCGGATGGAAGTTCTCAGGTGACATGTGTACAGGTTAGTCTTTGGACCTGAGATCGGCATTTGTCTTGTGTGGTTTCCCACTGATCTTTGATCACTACCCTACCACGGCTCTACTGAGTCGTGCAAACAGGTTTTGGTTGGGTTCAATCCCGAACCACATGGAGGCAGTGAGCGATTGTTGGGGATTCGTCTCTCCTGGTATTGGGAGTTGATATCGCACAGTGATCGATTGGTCAGGACCATAAGACCTTGGCCAAGGCAGTTGGGATTTACTGATAGGTTGATCGGTACTTTCCCAGATTGGTCATGAGCCACATTGGCACAACTTATCAGGTTATTAGGGTCTGACGTTCACCACCCCCTAGACCCAGTATGCGATACTCTTTGACGAAGACACCGGACTGTTACGATATTGTCACGGATAGGCTCAGTAGGAGTTTGGACGAGTTTGCTCGTCGGCCTTCCTTTCGACAGGTACCTAGGTAGCCGTTACGTACAGCTAGTGCTGCTGAAGTGCTTGTGGTTAAACCCACTGCCAGAGTACTGTCAAGTCTTTAGAGTCCCACACAGAGGGTTTCCCAGCTTTGGGCGAAACGAGTAGAGGTCATATGGTTTTACAACAGGGTTCGATCACATACGCGCACTTGTGCGCGTTTTGGTGTTCGGGCAGTTGATACTAGTGGGATTTGGTTTAAGCCGGATCCTAGTATTTGATTTTGGATTGGTTCAGTCTCATTGTATTCATGTTTCTAGGAACACAGATGCGGGTATGTATATACAGTTGCAGAGAAGGGGACACCTCATTAGGGTTTTGACCATTGACTTGATTAAAACCATAATGAGATGGAGGAAATTGTTTACTAATTTTATTAGTGTTAATTGTGTCATGGTTAATTGGTTTGACCATTTGACTTGTTGACCATAGTTGACTTAGATATTTTTGTTAAGCATGAGATATTTTGCTTAGCATTAATTGTGACATGATAATGGTCAAATCAAATTAACCATCACAATTATCTTAATTCAAATTATTATTCTTTTTCCCTCATATAAAAGCTCTCTCTTCATTTTGATCAAGTGGCACTCTCTCTCATAGCTCTCTCTCCTTCTTCCTCTCTCCCAAGCCCTAGTGTTTCATGAGTTGAAAATCAAGGGCCATTAAGACCAAGCCACCAAAACCACTCTCTATTCACTCTAGATCACTTAGTCTAGCAACCCAAGTGTTCAAGTTGCCTTATCTTGGAGGTTAAGCTCTAGGTTGGATCTCTCGAGGTGGATCATCTTTGACACAAGGAGGCTGAAGTTTAAGCACGATCCATACATCCATCGAGGAGCTTAAGGAGAGGATTGAAGACCCGAAGGACTTGTTTTCTTTAGGTATACATTCTATCATAGTAGATAGAACCTTCATTTGCTAGTTAGGTTTATGGTTAAAGATCCGGTTTAGTGTTATCCTAGCGCCAAGTTATGTTTGTCATAAAAATTTTGTTCCGCATTTGGCCACGGAAGTTGGCCGGGGCGCTAGTGTAACCCTTCATGGTATCAGAGCCAACCCATAAAACCTATACTAGCTAGTTTAAACATGTTTAGAATATCGATCGACCGAATTTTTCAAAACCAAAATTCCATTTTTACAGTTTCTGTCGAATTTTAAAAGTGGTCAAAAAATCTATTTTATGGTCTCAGAAAATCATGCAGGCTTTTTAAAGAACCCTCAAGAAATTTGGGCCCATGATCCCTCTAACACACCGCGGAACCGCTGTGCAAATCACATATTGGCCACGGTTCCATGGCAGTATTGGGGCTTCTGTGCTCAATATTTCTTCTGGGGTTCTTTTGTTTGGAATTATGGTTTATGGAATGTTTATTTTTTGGGCCCAAATTTGTTTCAGTACTGGATTAGAACTTGGGGCCCACTTGGAAAAGTTTAGTCGATCGAAATTTTAAAATACGTATTTTGTTATCAGTACTTAGTTTAGCATCTGCGACCGTGAATGTCATTTGATCGGCAAACCCGTCTATCTGCTATATGTTCTTTTAGACGGATTTGCGAACGTAACATTCACGTTGATGTTTCTGTGATAGTGCTGAGATTGTGGTTGGATTGTCGTGGTGGATAGCATGTGGTGCAATATTAGAAATACAGTTTATATTCATTTGTACAATTGTTATTGCGGGGCGAACGTCCGACATGTGGACTGCCGTCTTTGCCAGGTTGTATATTATTTTGGAGCACGACCGCGTTGAGGTCGATGTCACCGTTTGTACATATTATTTCCTTTTTCTGTATTAGTATTACCCCGTGGAGGAGTGCACGAATAGCCGGGTTCTAGAAGGCAACAAGCCTGCATCTCATGGCGTTGAGACGGAGGGGGCTTCATTCTAGAATTGGCGGGCTATTCGCCGCACTCGTAGGGGGTACAGGTTTTCATTGTACAGGTTATCTGTCGCGACCCGCAGGGTACGGAACGTGACTGGCACTTAAGTTACGAAATGTCTCAAGACGTCCGTAAAATAAGTAAGCCAAAGCCCAGAAATCAAACCAAAAAGCAGACGAGTGGAGGAAAACCAATCAATTGAAAGCGAGTTTATCAAATAAGTCATATCAAGCATTTTTAAAACAATATCAATTTTTCCAAAAATTTCGGCAGAGTCTCCTTTGTAAATACTGGCCCCCAAAATGGGTACAATAAGAATATATATGAATACAACAAATAAGGCATCCCCAAGCGGGAGCTAGCTCTTCGCCACAAGGCGGTCACAAATCCCACACAATGTAAATCAGCAATGTGCAGAAATAAACATAAGAAGCACAAGTAAAACAGCATGTCGACTCAAGTGAGCTCGACCCCAAAATACAGCATAAAAAGCCCACAAATCTCACAGTCTCGTCTCTAGGTCAATATACAACAATACTGGTAGATACAGTAGATGGAGTACTCTAGATACAAACAATATACAAGGTGGTACAAAATAATAATACAACCCACCTACGAGCAAAAGCCTCGAGTCCAGGCAAAAGAGGCAAAAGAAGCAAGTGCGCCCGCCGCTACTGTACTGACGGAGCGGACCTGCAAAAGGCTGTGGCACAACGGGGGTGAGTTGCCAACTCGTGAGTAATAAATAACATCTATATAGGCCATCGCAAGCATGCACACAAGCATCCTAGCATCTATAATACAGGTATGGCAGGATATACTAACAGGTATATATGCAACATGAATGTACTAGCAGGTATGAATGGAATATGAATCAACTCGTGATCTGAATATATAGGTACAAGAAGTCATGTTTTTCATTTAGGAATCTCTTTTCTTTTAAATATCAGCACAATACCAATAGAATCAACAAGAATCCGTGTCCAGCATCGACACCTCAAAACTGTCTCAATCTCATGTATCCATATCATACTATCTTTGGCCTCAGCCGTCCGGCTGACCCATCTCAAATATCAATATCTCATCATCTCGCGGCCACGGTCGGTATCCTCTGGATATCCGTCGTACCAAAACAGTCACCGGTAGGTAGTCCATCCTCTGCTAGGCTCAACGTCAGCAACATGACCTTCTTGCCCCGGGGTACCTTACCGGGCCCACCATGTACCCGAGACGGTTCATCCAACTCCTGGAAACGGGTATCGAAAACCACAGCAAACTCATGGTGGACGACACTTACATCACTAGAAAACCGCAATTTACATATTTTAAAAAGGTAATAAGTTTAGAAATTTTGCGGTTTTCCCCCGAAATCCAGAAATATCATAAAATCTCAAGAAATCCTCACAAGTGGATATGTCAATGATAATGAATGCATATGATATCAATAATCAAGTTGCGATGTATGATTAATAGACTAGGCATGAACAAATAATATGATGAGGTACATGCACATGAATAGCAATCTTACGATTTCATTTTAAGGAGTTAAAGGAAATAGCACATGTTTAAGCATCAATTGTAGTAAATGGTTTCAAATTATAGGTTATCTAGTGTGGTGGCATGGCAATTACCAGGGCGTGTGTGTACGCATGAATAGTGCTCGTGCTGCATATAAAAACCCTGGCAATGGTACAGGTGTCCTATAGAATGGGTTCGCATATGTATGACAAATAAAGTATGGATGCAGTTACTAATATTACTAGAAATCTTTAACTACTTAAACTATCGGGGGACTTGCGCCATCCAAACGATAGTTCCCCGTAGATGTTAAATCTACTCACAGAAATCCTCAGCTAGCTACGTCCAATCACCGCTTTTCCTTTTCGTGCCGCGTCCGAAGTCTCCGCGACCGAACCTGGAATTTGCATCAATACAAAACATAAGCTTACATATCATGAAACGACACAAATCCTAAACGAAAATATCCACGTTCACAAGCTAGGCACAACGTGCACCAGGTGCGTGGAACGCACACGAAAATCGCAAAAACTAACTATAATCGTCGCTTTGGGACGCCCGGCAAAACTAAAACCCGATCACACAAAATCCCGCACTCACACATCCTAAATGTCTTAGGATATGCTAAAAATATCATCAAGATATCCCAAATAAATCACCACAATATTTAAATAAAAATCTAGTAAGCACAAAACTTGCTAATTTGGTGCAATATCGAAAATTAACGATAAAGTTATCACAATCCAACACAAACATCCAACCACACAAATAGTTAGGCACAATCACATAATTTCAACTCATATACCATGCTTCAAAACCCATTAAAACTTGAAATAAAATAACAAAAATTTATATTACAACTAGATTTTAATTAACATGATTTTAAAGATAAAATTTAGCCCATTTAAATTTGTATTTATCGCTAATTTAATGTATTTTTTTTACCGGCTTAAAATAATATTAACATGGAGCAGATTAGGCCTAAAAATCCCGCACTCACTGTTCTTTGATCAACATACAGCGTTCAGCCTAATCAACATGGAGCAGATTAGGCCTAATTATACCTAATTTGGATAGGTAATTGCTAGTTTTTAGTAGCTAATGAGTTACTTATAAATTTCTGGTCATTTAAAAAAAATTCCCTAATTTTTCAATTTTTAATATTATTTTAAGCCGGTAAAAAAATACATTAAATTAGCGATAAATACAAATTTAAATGGGCTAAATTTTATCTTTAAAATCATGTTAATTAAAATCTAGTTGTAATATAAATTTTTGTTATTTTATTTCAAGTTTTAATGGGTTTTGAAGCATGGTATATGAGTTGAAATTATGTGATTGTGCCTAACTATTTGTGTTGTTGGATGTTTGTGTTGGATTGTGATAACTTTATCGTTAATTTTCGATGTTGCACCAAATTAGCAAATTTTGTGCTTAATAGATTTTTATTTAAATATTGTGGTGATTTATTTGGGATATCTTGATGATATTTTTAGCATATCATACGACATTTAGGATGTGTGAGTGCGGGATTTTGTGTGATCGGGTTTTAGTTTTGCCGGGCGTCCCAAAGCGACGATTATAGTTAGTTTTTGCGATTTTCGTGTGCGTTCCGCGCACCTGGTGCACGTTGTGCCTAGCTTGTGAAGGTGGATATTTTCGTTTAGGATTTGCGTCGTTTCATGATATGTAAGCTTATGTTTTGTATTGATGCGAATTCCAGGTTCGGTCACGGAGACTTCGGACGCGGCACGAAAAGGAAAAGCGGTGATTGGACGTAGCTAGCTGAGGATTTCTGTGAGTAGATTTAACATCTACGGGGAACTGTCGTTTGGATGGCGCAAGTCGCCCGATAGTTTAAGTAGTTAAATATTTCTAGTAATATTAGTAACTGCATCCATACTTTATTTGTCATACATATGCGAACCCATTCTATAGGACACCTGTACCATTGCCAGGGTTTTTATATGCAGCACGAGCACTATTCATGCGTACACATACGCCCTGGTAATTGCCATGCCACCACACTAGATAACCTATAATTTGAAACCATTTACTACAATTGATGCTTAAACATGTACTATTTCCTTTAACTCCTTAAAATGAAATCGTAGGATTGCTATTCATGTGCATGTACCTCATCATATTATTTGTTCATGCCTAGTCTATTAATCATACATCGCAACTTGATTATTGATATCATATGCATTCATTATCATTGACATATGCACTTGTGAGGATTTCTTGAGATTTTATGATATTTCTGGATTTCGGGGGAAAGCTGCAAAATTTCTAAACTTATTACCTGTTTAAAATATGTAAATTGCGGTTTTCTAGTGATGTAAGTGTCATCCACCATGAGTTTGCTGTGGTTTTCGAGACCCGTTTCAAGGAGTTGGATGAACCGTCTCGGGTACATGGTGGGCCCGGTAAGGTACCCCGGGACAAGAAGGTCGTGTTGCTAACGTTGAGCCTGACAGGGGATGGACTACCTACCGGTGACTGTTTTGGCACGGCGGATATCCAGAGGATACCGACCATGGCCGCGAGATGATGAGATATTGATATTTGAGATGGGTCAGCCGGACGGCTGAGGCCAAAGATAGTATGATATGGATACATGAGATTGAGACAGTTTTGAGATGTCGATGCTGGACACGGATTCTTGTTGATTCTATTGGTATTGTGCTGATATTTAAAAGAAAAGAGATTCCTAAATGAAAAACATGACTTCTTGTACCTATATATTCAGATCACGAGTTGATTCATATTGCATTCATACCTGCTAGTACATTCATGTTGCATATATACCTGTTAGTATATCCTGCCATACCTGTATTATAGATGCTAGGATGCTTGTGTGCATGCTTGCGATGGCCTATATAGATGTTATTTATTACTCACGAGTTGGCAACTCACCCCCGTTGTGCCACAGCCTTTTGCAGGTCCGCTCCGTCAGTACAGTAGCGGCGGGCGCACTTGCTTCTTTTGCCTCTTTTGCCTGGACTCGAGGCTTTTGCTCGTAGGTGGGTTGTATTATTATTTTGTACCACCTTGTATATTGTTTGTATCTAGAGTACTCCATCTACTGTATCTACCAGTATTATTGTATATTGACCTAGAGACGAGACTGTGAGATTTGTGGGCTTTTTATGCTGTATTTTGGGGTCGAGCTCACTTGAGTCGACATGCTGTTTTACTTGTGCTTCTTATGTTTATTTCTGCACATTGCTGATTTACATTGCGTGGGATTTGTGACCGCCTTGTGGCGAAGAGCTAGCTCCCGCTTGGGGATGCCTTATTTGTTGTATTCATATATATTCTTGTTGTACCCATTTTGGGGGCCAGTATTTACAAAGGAGACTCTGCCGAAATTTTGGAAAAATTGATATTGTTTTAAAAAGGCTTGATATGACTTATTTGATAAACTCGCTTTCAATTGATTGGTTTTTCTCCACTCGTCTGCTTTTTGGTTTGATTTCTGGGCTTTGGCTTACTTATTGTACGGACGTCTTGAGACGTTTCGTAACTTAAGTGCCAGTCACGTTCCGTACCCTGCGGGTCGTGACATTATCCATACGACCGGGAACGTCGGGTTTTATTTGCGGCTCAAATGAAACCCGGGGTTCCAAGATTATCCACCATTCTGTATTGTTGGCTGAGATTCTGTGATGTTGCTTATTATCATACCTGAGACGAATGTTATATATACTTATATATATACCAGTAGATGTTGTATATGTTTTGCACCCGCGCTAGTCCAACCCCCACTCTGACGTTAGTTAAGTAACCTAACGGGTGATGACGGGGCCCAGTCGCGAATGCGGATGGCATATACGTACATTGTATTTTCGTTCTTTTCTGGTGTGATAGGATTAATTTGATGGGACCGCATTGATTTTGATTAATGCAAGAAAAATAAACCTAAAAGATGTTGTTGGAACAGATTTTGAAAAACTGACATTACAAACGTTCTCTTTTACTTTGCATAATAGTATTCGGTTATGAATATCCAGCACCTCATTCGACGAGGCAAGGGCCGAGATCCCTTCATCGGGAGTGACCCCTTGAGTAAAAGTTTGCGTCAGCGTAATAACTTTACTATAGTCGATTATTTTTGCTTTGCATCGTGGTATTCATTTTGGAATATCCTGCACCTCATTCGACAAGGAAAGAGCCGAGATCCCTTCACAAGGAGTGACCTCTTTAGCGAAAAGTTTTCGCCACTATATTTGTAAAACCGCTCAGGTTCCTTCAACGATATCAAGTTCATTACATTAACGGGTTTTTCGCCAAAAACCTAGCCGTAGCCCTCCGTCATTTCTTATAAGTTATACCTAATATTCGTGCTATGTTTGTTGACTGTGTCAAGGCGCAGTGAATGGTAGCTCAGTATTGCTTATTTGTTGCACACAGTGCGATTGGTTAGGACAGTCGTGTAACCTTGTTGACTGTATCAAGGATTATGCGGGTGGGTTTAATGCAATCATGATAGTGACGGGTTGAACTTAACTAGGACTCTTTGATTTGTTAACTGTGTCAAGGTCACTTGGGTCCTAGGAGCAAAAACCACATCGAGAGTTTCAAACATACAGGAAACTTGCAGATACAGCATACCTTCTGGAGTGTGGTGACTAGAGTGGATTCCATCTAGTGCATCACACAATGATAGTTGGATCCCGATCCCACTGATGAGTAGGATTACTCTCGGGAGATTATTTCACTTAAAACAATCAATGCTATAAACCAAGTAGGTTTCTAGAACGGTGTTAGCGGGGCTACGCCTCCAGGGAAAAGAGGTTATATAATTAAGGAATTTCGCGAAAGCGTTGGAAAACCTCCCTCGAAGTACCAGCACTAGCTTGGCTTAAAGGTTAAGCAAGTATTGTGACGTGCGATTAAATCTTGACTAGTTCTTCTTTTAAGGTTTGAAGAAGAATTTGAGGAAACAGTGGGAGCCATCCTGGTTAGATAAATTTATAACCAATCTAATCTTGTAAGAGCGCACGCTGAGTGTTTCTTTTTCTCTCTCCAAGTAGCAATCATTTCACGCCCTAATCAAGATAATAAAATGTATCGCTTGACCGATCCGAATTCTTATTCGGGGCTGGGGAACGTCTGTTCGGCTCTAACTTACGACAACAATCATGAGTGTGAGCAAGGAAAAGAGGAAAGCATGAATTCCTTGATGACCTCATCGAAGAAGAAGCATACTATTGCATCTCTTTCTGGTGTTCTTGTAGTTGAGAACTGCTTTTCGGTCAGTCCTACCTCCTGGGTACTAGATACCGGATCATGATCTCATATCTGTAATTTATTGCAGGGACTGAGAAAAAGTAGGATAGTTGGACCTGGTGATATTTCCCTCACAGTAGGGAACGGAGCACAAGTTAATGCTGCAGCCGTCGGTGAATATCACCTAGTGTTGCCAAATGGCAATACTATGATTTTGAACAACTGCTACTATGTACCTTCCATGGTTTGCAACATCATATCAGTTTCTTTACTTGATAAAGATGGATATAACTTTGTTCTTGATAGAAATATCATGAACATTTACCTTGATAAGGTACTGGTTGCAAAAGGTACACTGTGTACTGGTATCTATGTTCTAAATCAGAATACAGTTCTAAATATACAAAACATACGCAAGAGGAAGAGATCAGATACGAATGAATCCTACTTGTGGCATTGTAGACTTGGTCATATCGGAGAGAAAAGACTGAGTAAGTTGCATAAAGATGGATTTTTGGATACGTTTGAGTTTTCATTTTATGAAACTTTTCAGTCTTGTCTCAAAGGAAAAATGACCAAATCTCCATTCACTGGATATGGAGAAAGAGCAGTGGAGCTCTTGGGACTCATACACAGTGATGTGTGTGGTCCAATGTCTAAACATGCAAGGGGTGGGTTCTCGTATTTCATCACATTCACTGACGATCTCTCTAGATTCGGATATGTGTATCTTATGAAACACAAATCTGAAGTTTTTGAGAAATTCAAAGAATTCAGAAATGAAGTAGAGAACTAGACTGGTAAAAGTATTAAGATCCTCCGATCTAATAGAGGAGGGAAGTACTTAAGCACGGAATTTCTAGAATACTTAAAAGAGAATGGAATTCTTTCTCAACTTACTCCTTCATATACACCACAGAACAACGGTGTATCGGAGCGGAGGAATCGTACCCTATTGGATATGGTTCGCTCCATGATGAGTAATGCTGAGTTACCTCTTTCATTCTGGGGATATGTACTTCAAACAACAGCACATATTTTGAATCAAGTTCCATCCAAATTCGTGCCTAAGACTCCATACGAAATATGGAGTAGTAAGAGTTTGTATCTTAAACGTGTTAAGATTTGGGGTTGCCCAGCTTATGTCAAAAAGCAGAACCCAGACAAACTTGAGGCACGGTCAGTTTTGTATAAGTTTGTGGGATACCCAAAAGATTCTAATGGGTATCTATTCTACCATACAGAGGAACAGAAGATTATTGTTTCTAGGAACGCCACATTTTTGGAAAAAGAATTTCTTGTTAAAAGTATTGGTGGCAGCACGGTAGAACTGGATGAAATTCCAGAGACATAAACTATAACTGAGGATTTGGTGGAACCGCTAGATTCAGTTATACCCGACGAACCTCAGTCACTCCGCAGATCTAGTAGGATTTCTCATCCGCCCGAGAGATACTACAGTTTTCTCATAAATGGGGATCGAGAGGATTGCATCTTGGAAGAAGATGATTCTACTAGTTTCAGGCAGGACATTATCAGTAGGGATTCTGATAAGTGGTTGGATGCTATGCAATCTGAAATGGAGTCCATGTACGCCAATAAAGTGTGGACCCTGGACGTTGCTCCACCTGAGGTATGTTAGTGTATATGCCCTAGAGGCCATTACTGTATCATACTAGTATGTATATTACTTGATGGAAGCTTGGGATATTCACAGTTGTACAGACAATCTTGCTCGATATAGTAGTATGCTACTTGGTTTGTCTCTGCTTTAATGTGTACATGTGTGTTTCTTTATTATATCACCTATACGCATTACTAGAGCCCTTAGGATCTTTGCTTGATTACCAGCGTTGTGATGGCGATCACACTCGTGGGGGTTGGGTAATCCACAAGCACATCCTTATACATGTCCCTAGTCGTGGGATTATCGAGACAGGGCATCGATACTCCGGAGTAGACTAGCGTATGCGCTTCTCATCCTAGCACGGGAGACGGTCTGTCCCACAGCCGTCAGTACGTCGTACTTGAGATAGTATGCGGGTGCTCGTTAGGTTACGAGTACACTGGACAGGACTCGTCGGGAACTGATGGTTGGTATTATACCTATCGTCAGTTATCAGTTCCCAGGTGACATGAGTACAGCTTAGTCCGCTGACTTGACACTGTCACTTCGCCTCGAGTGTGTTCCCACTGTTCTTTGATTACTACCCTACCACGGCTCTACTGAGTCGTGCAAATAGGTAGTAGTTGGGTGCAGTCCCGAAGCACTTGGAGGCAGTGACGGTTAGACAGGATTCGTCTCTCCCGGTATTGGGGGTTGACATCGCACTGTGTCTAGGAGAGCCATTACACAAGTAGTCCCTGGCCAGGGCAAGCGAGATATACTAGTAGGTTTCCAGTGTTATCTCAGGGTGTTCTCGGCTACACTTCGACACGACTTGTACCGCTATTAAGGGACTGACGTTTACCGCCCCCTAGGCCCGCCATGCGATGTATCAGACGAACAGACCGGACTGTACGGAGATTATCACATACAGGCTCAGTAGGAGTTCGGATGGGTTTACCTCATCGGCCTTCTTATCGGCATCTACCTGGGGACCGTTACGTACAGCTAGCGCCGCTTACGGTCTGTGGTTAAACCCACTGCCAGCGTAGTGTCGAGTCTTTAGAGTCCCACACAGAGAGTTTCCCTGCACTGAGCGAAACGTGTAGAGGCCGTATGGTTTTACGGCAGGGCTGCGATCACTTACGTACACTTGTGTGCGTATGGTGTTCGGGCAGGCAATACTAGTGGGCTTTAGTTTAAGCCGAATCCTAGTATTGCACGGATGGATTTGTTTTGTCTTCTGTACATCCGCATTCTACGGAATGTGGATGCAGGTGTGTATGCACAGTTCTCCGGAGCGATGAAGGAGGAGGTGCCTCATTAGGGTTTTGGCAATTCGTTTGGTCAAAACCATTATGAGCCGCGGACATCATTTACTAATCTTTTTAGTGATAATTTTACGATGGCTAATTACATTGACCATTTAACCACCATGACCTCTCTTGACTTTGTTGACCGGTTGACCGTGTTGATCATTGACCTTCAAGAGAGGTCTACACTCTTCTTTTCTTTTCTTTTTCTTTTTCTTTTTGATTATGATAATGGTCATTTCAATGGTGCCATCAAACTTTATCTTAATAGGATTGGTAATGATGGTTTAGTGAATTATTGAACCATGGTTCATTTTCTTGAGCTCACAATTTCTTTCTCATTCTCTCTCTTGCCTTTTTCTAGTGAGAAGAAAAGAAATGCACCATGGTTGGTAGCTCCTCCTTCTTCCTCCTCTTGATTCATCTTTTGATCTCATGTGTTGAGAGATAAAGATCCCACAAAGACAAAACCATCTCTCAACCACTTCTACACAACCTAGGGCTTCTAGACTAGCAATCTCTTTGCCCTAGTTTCCTCGGCTCGAGGTGGAGCTCGGTGTACATCTCTCGGGTGGATCGTCTTCGACTCAAGGAGGCCGCGGAGGTGACCAAAGTCCGGATCAACCCTCGGAGCAAGCAAAGAGAAGAACAACAAGAAGAGAAGGAGTTCAAGTTAAGGTATAACCCTTAACCGAGTAGATAAATCTCTAGTTAGGATGCTAGTGTGTTGTTTAGCAAAGATCCGGCTTTTACGGTCCATGTTACCAAGTCTAGAAAAAAAAAAAATTTACCGTTTCCGCAACCCCGAAAGTACCGGGAGAGGTAACGTGGACCTAACAGTGGTATCAGAGCCTAACTAAGCACACCCTAGCATGTTAGCAAAGTATTTAGAATATCGACCGAACGAAAAAACCGCAAAACACCCCGAAAACCCTAAGTTTCTGCCGATTTTTTTCTGCTCAAAAAATAATAAATCATGTCTTAAAAATCGGCTCAGGCTTTTTATAGAACACTGGAGAAAAATGATCCCCTAACTCGGTTAAATCGCCGCAGAACCGCGGCATAAGCTTGCTTATGCCGCGGAACCGCGGCCGAGTTAACTCGGTTGGGGTTCTGGTTTCCTGCAGTGTTCTTATTTGGGTATTTTGTGATTTTTGGAATATGATTTTTCTGCCCAGATTTTCCAGAAAGCAAAATTTGTTTCTGGGACTTAAAAATCCGTATTTTTGGTCGATGTTCTATAGACTTTGGCTAATGGTTATATCTGTAATGTTATATGTGTATTGAACGTCTACTAATCGCTATATGTCGATTAGTGGGGGTTATACATATCTGTGATCTGTATTGTTGATGGTTTGTGTATATGAACTCGTTGGATTGTCGCGGATGAATAGCCGGGGTGGATGTGAGATGAGAGTTTCTTTTTCTTTCATTCATGTAATAAATTTGTAAATTGATGTAATATTATTTGTATGGCCGCACAACCGGGTCGGGGTTGTAGCCATCATTGTATAATTCTTTTTACTGTTTTTGCTCCTAGGATAAACCCATGGAGGGGGTGCACAAACTACCGGGTATCTCGAAGTGCCGAGTGGCCTACTCACGGTGTTGAGGGAGGTTGCTTCGCTTCGGGTACTTGGCGGGTAGTTTACAGCACCCGCAGGGGTCTTGGGTAGGGTATTGGCTATTCATCGCGACCGTGTAATCCGCTTTTCGTTGCAGGCTCGAACGAATCGCGGGTTCCTAGTATATCCAAAGTGTTCATGTCACGGCCCGAAAGAGCACGTGACTGGCCCTTGAACCATATGAAGTCTATAGGACCCCATCTGATCCAAGTAAGCCAAAGCCCAGCAATCTAAAACCATTTAAAGAGTAAATAAGGAAAACTGGTTTTGAAAAGCAAAGAAATCATGTTTCGAAAATCAAAGTTTTTAAATAACTAAGCCGAAGGTGTATTTTTAAAATGTGTAACCTTTCCTGAAAATTTCGGCAGAATTTCCTTTGTAAAAACTGGCCCCGAACGGGGTACAACAAGAATAATATATATGAGATGATAAAAGGCATCCCCAAGCGGGAGCTAGCTCTTCGTCAATCGACGGTCACAACCACGCAAGCAATAATAATATACAACGCCAAAGGGCGAGGATCAAAACCCCAAAAAGAAACTCAAACAGCCAGAAAACCGTAATACTACAAGCGCGACTCTAAGGTCGAAATAATACAACACTATTTTCTAAGTCTGAAACAATATACAAGTTTTGGTTGATGGAAATTCTAGATACAATAAATAATACATGAACAATGGCGGTTCTGATACAAAAGAACCCACCTATCCAAACAAATCACCCATAAGGAAGCAATGTGCCAGAAATGCCGCTATGGAATCTGTACGGCAAACCTGCAAGAACTGGGGCACAACGGGGGTGAGTTGCCAACTCGTGAATAGAAAAATATCTACAAGCAGAGATCGAATGCACGACCCATCCTAGGTCAATACGATCAGATATAAATAAACCTCAATATGAATAAAGCTGAAGCATGCTAAACTGGCAGTGTAATCTCTAAACATGAGTGTAGTGCCAAGTGCTCGTGCTAGTGCCTCCGATAATAGCATGTCATGAATATGAGGTATGATCAAAGTAATCAAATCTGCACACACGTGGATCCCATCCACTCGTCACCCACTGACAATAACCACCATGCATGTAAATATCATAAATCATGTGCATGGGAAAAATATGAGGATATAAACCATCTGTGTCCCTCGCGACACGTCAAAATCATGGAACCGGAGTGCCCAGCATCGACACTCGAAAACATCATGAAAACTGTGCCCAGCATCGGCACGTAAATCCTCATATATCGGGCTCCGTCAGTCCAGATCGGCCCGTGGGCTCTGTCTGCGGTATCGGCCCTCGGCCCCGGCAGTATGCCCATATCCATCTATCGACACTGGTCAGTATCCTCCGGATAACCGCCAGGTCCAACCAATCACCGGTAGGTACTCGTCCGCCTCCAGGCTCAATCGGCAAAGCTCATCGATCATCTTGCCGAGGGGAACCATACCGGGTCCACCATGTACCCGCAATCGGCTCGTCCACTCCTCGATTCGGGTTTCACATGTCGCTCTCAGCACCGAGAAAACACATGGTGGACGCACTGAAATATCATATCAAGGGTAACCGGGTTTTTAAAGCAATGACATATTCTTTTTTGAAACACCCTCGGTTCCCAAATCCAGAAATATCATAGAAACAACATATCTCAATGCGTATAATCAAAAGCATGAAGTATGCGACATGTAAAGGAAGGTATGCACATCATCAAGTCATGCAAGGATCATATACTGAATGCAATAGTACTACAGTGTAGTGACATGGCAATTATCGATGATGAGTGTGTGAGCCGGCAACAAGTGTACGTGGAACATATGCCTCATCGATAATGGTGCTGGTGTCCTAGCAGCATGACTGAAATATAACCACAGTACAAGCGATGCAATGCAAATAGCATGAATATGCGGAATCGAATAATCAACGCAAAGGTAAAGAATCTACACCAATCTGTACATGTCATGCAGTGGTGCCATTTGAAATAAGACGAATCAGGGCTTTTGGTAAAACAAGGGCTACGATGTTTTAAGAAAAGATACATCATTTGAAAATACCCGTATAAACCCTTCTGCATATCTTTAAAATATCCCCGATTCGTTAGTTTTGAAATAGGTATGACTCGGGTCTAGCCTAACGCCTACTATACGAACTACGAACCCGACAATCAAGCCAATAGAGAGGGGTATGGAAACCACCTAAATCTGAGTCGATATCACAATATCTCATCACATGACAGGCATCACTACCATCATATCACATCTCCAATACGAACTCTGTCATGTCGCCAAATCCCACGGCCTCAATCGAATCTCATCGACTCATCTCAATCCCACGTATCATCCTCAAAACCCGTATATAAACACATAGTCCCATACCCATGTGTAGATATACACACCATCATATGCGCACAGATATATGAAAGGATGTATGCAAGTATGTGTGTATGTGTGAGTGCACCCACTACTCTAGGGTTTCGCACTACTAAACCAATCCATTATTACCATCAATAATCCTAAACAACACATAATAAATATATGTGTGTATACGTATTCATATACATCACCACGGACTGCGGGGGTGCTATACGCCATCCACCCGACTTCTCCCCGTAAATATAAATCTACTCACCTTCCTTCTCATGTGTCGGTGCCGATGTCGCCATCTTCATCTCCTTTGCCTCAAAATCACGCGGGGTACCTACAAGTATATCACAATACTAAAGCACATGAAAATCACATCGGAAACCAAAACAGCACACGCTACTCGCATAGGTAAAAACCTATCGCTTCGCATGTGAACACGATCAATATCCATCTGTCGTTGACGTCAAAACGCCACCCGACAGGAACGAAACACCAAATACCAAAATCCACGCTAAAACAAGTCTCAAATCATGCACCAACATAGGAAAAATCATCCCAGATTTCACCCTAGATGGAATCTGTAAAAACTAGACATACCCAGGGTCAAGAATATAGGAAATGGGGCCATGCACAAAAATCGAGACGGTTTCCTCCTGCTCTGGCCGCAATTTGCGGCTAGAAGGGAATAATTGGCGGCCTCACCATGGAGTTGGGGGCTAGGGTTTGGTGTGGTGGTTCATTGGTGCCTGCACATCTCACTGTCAACTCAGTTTTATTTTTGGGGTCTCGGGGTAATAGCAGATTCCACAAAACACTTCCAGATTTACAGTTTTCCCCGATATCGATTCCGTAATTCCGTATTCTGGTTTCAAGTTTAGGTTTGGGTCCAAATTAGCATCACACAAGGGGTTCTAAGGTCACAACAAGCCTCAATTCCACTTTGATTTCAGTTTTACCCTAAACCCTAACTTGAATTCTCCAAAGTCCACAAAACGATACAATATCGATATGAAACTAGAATTGATGCACAAGGAATTTGAAATACTACAAGAGGGTGCAGAAATTACCTCCTTTGGCAACTCAAGAAAATTCTTGAGTTGCTCAAAGTTCGCCAAATCCAATCTTGCTTGGTTCAATGTGTAGCTAGTGAGCTTGGGAGTAAATTTTGTGAAGTGTGAATGGGGTTTTGGCTTTGTTTTCATGGTGGATCTAGGGTTTTAGTGAAGACGGTGAGTGAGGGAGAAGAGAGAGCAGCAGCAAGAGGAAGAGAGGAGAGAGAATGAGAAGGGGAAAATGATGAGGGATGGTTCAAAAAGTGGGGGGTTTGACTTGGTCTCTCCCTCACTCATTACCTACTTTTTTCCTTTTCTTTTCTTTTCCTTTATCTTTTCCTTCTCACTCCAATAGTGAATCCAAATGAACCATGGCTACAAAATGTAACACAAATGTAACAAGTGTGGAAAATGATATGTGCACATTTTTGCACAAAAATGCTAAAAATCCAATTAGCGATTCTTAATCGCGATTAGCACTAAATTAGCATATAACTAATCTTAAAAACTTTAAAATGGCATAATTCCATAAAATACCCTATTTTAGAATTTTCCAAAATTTTCCAAAATTTTTCCCCATTTATTTGTATTTAATTCCACCCGAACATTAAAATATTCATTAAAATAATATTAAATTATAAAAATTCCCGAAAATAATATTTTATTATTTTGGAAACGTTACAGTTCATCTGTGATCTGGATTGGCTATCATTGCTATATATCTATATATAATAACTATTTAGGCGTTGCTTATGTTTTTCAGCCGTGCTAGCCCAGCCCCCGCTCTGTCGTTAGTTAAGTAACCTAACGGGTGATGACGGGGCCCCGTGGTGAATGCGAATGGCATATGCGTACGTCATATTTTGGTTGTTTTCTGCAATGGTAGGATTTAAATGATGGGACGCATTAAAAGAACTAATGCAAGAAAAAAAACCTAAAAGACGTTGTTGGAACAATTTTTTCAAAAAGCTGTTATTGCAAGGACGTTCATTTTTGTTTTGCATCGAGGTATTCGGTTATGAATGCCCAGCACCTCATTCGACGAGGCAAGGGCCGAGATCCCCTCATCGGGAGTGACCCCTTAGACAAATGTTTGCGTCAGGGTAATAACTTCACTATAGTCGATTATTCTTGCTTTGCATCGAGGTATTCATCTTATGAATGCCCAGCACCTCACTCGACGAGGAAAGAGCCGAGATCCCTTCACAGGGAGTGACCTCTTTAGCAAAAGTTTTCGTCACTATATTTTCAAAAAAAAACAGTATCACGTTCCTTCAACGATATCAAGTTCATTACGTTAACGGGTTTTCGCCAAAACCCAGTCGTAGCCCTCCGTCGTTTCGGATTGATATTGCTTAGTATTCGTGCTACGTATTTCGTGCTTAGCCGAGGCGTAGTGTACGGTAGCTATGTAATATTTTTCCGTAGGATACAAAGTGATTGGTTAGGACAGTCGTGCGGTCATTTTGGCTCAGTCAAGGACTCGTACGAGTGGGTCTAATGCAGTCAAGATAATGACGGATTGAACTTGACTAGGATCCTTTGATATGTTGGCTCAGTCAAGGTCACTTGGGTCCTAGGGGCAAAAACCACATCGGGAGTTTCAAAAGTACTGAAACTTGCTAGTGTTGCATACCATTTGGAGTGTGATGATTCTGGTAGGATTCGTTCAGTTTTGTCACGCGATGATATTTGGATCCCGATCCTACTGTGAGTATATGCTACTCCTCGGGAACTTTCTCGCTTAACGATCAATGCTATAAACCAAGTAGGTGTCTAGAAAGGTGTTAGCGGGACTACGCCCACAGGGAAAAGAGGTTACTTAATTAAGGAACTTCGCGAAAGCGTTGTAAAACCTCCCTCGAAGTACCGACACTGGCCTGGCTGAACGGTTAAGCAAGTATTGTACGGTGAGATTGATCCCGACTAATTCTTCCTTTATGGTTTCAGGAGGGATTCGAGAGACAGTGGGAGACATCCTGTTTAGATAAATTAAAAACCAATCTAAACTTGCAAGAGCGCACGCTAAGTGTATCTTTTCTCTCTCTCCAGGTAGCAACCATTTCACGCCCTAATCAAGATAATAAAATGTATCGCTTGACCGATCCGAATTCTTATTCGGGGCTGGGGAACGTTGGTTCGGCTCTAACTTGTGACAACGGTCATAAGTATGAGCAAGGGAAAGGGGATTGTATGGATTCCCAGGATACCCAGTTGAAGAAGAAGCATGGTTTTGCATCTACTTCAGGTGTTCTTGTAATTGAGAACTGTTTTACGGTCAGCCCTACCTCCTGGGTACTTGATACCGAATCAGGATCTCATATCTGTAATTTATTGCGGGGACTGAGAAAAAGTAGGAAAGTTGCACCGGGTGATATGTCGCTCAGAGTAGCGAACGGAGCACAAGTTAATGCGGCAGCCGTCGGTGAATATCACCTAGTATTGCCAAATGGCAAGACTATGATTTTGAACGATTGCTACTATATATCTTCCATGGTTTGCAACATCATATCAGTTTCTTTACTCGATAAAGATGGATATAACTTTGTTCTTGATAGAAATGTCATGAACATTTACCTTCATAAGGTACTGGTTGCAAAAGGTACACTGTGTAATGGTATCCACGTTCTAAATCAGAATACAGTTCTCAATGTACAAAACACACGCAAGAGGAAGAATTCAGATACGAATGAATCCTACTTGTGGCATTGTAGACTTGGTCATATCGGAGAGAAAAGACTGAGTAAGTTGCATAAAGATGGACTCTTGGATGCGTTCGAGTTTTCATCTTATGAAACTTGTCAGTCTTGTCTCAAAGGGAAGATGACCAAATCTCCGTTCACCGGACATGGAGAAAGAGCAGCAGAGCTCTTGGGACTCGTACATAGTGATGTATGTGGTCCGATGTCTATACATGCAAGGGGTGGGTTCTCGTACTTCATCACATTCACTGACGATCTCTCTAGATTCGGATATGTGAATCTGATGAAACACAAATCTGAAGCTTTTGAGAAATTCAAGGAATTCAGAAACGAAGTAGAGAACCAGACTGGCAAAAGTATCAAGATCCTCCAGTCTGATAGAGGAGGGGAGTACTTAAGCACGGAATTCCTAGATTACTTAAAAGAGAAAGGTATTCTCTCTCAGCTTACTCCTCCTTATACACCACAGCACAACGGTGTATCGGAGCGGAGGAATCGTACCCTACTGGATATGGTTCGCTCCATGATGAGTAATACCGAGTTACCTCTTTCATTTTGGAGACATGCGCTGTTGACAGCAGCATATCTATTGAACGATGTTCCGTCTAAATCTATGCCTAAGACACCGTTCGAGATATGGAATGGTAAAAAGCCGTATCTTAAACGTATTAAGATATGGGGTTGTCCGGCCTATGTAAAAGTACAAAATCCGGACAAACTTCAGGCACGTTCAGTTCTATGTAAATTTGTGGGATCTCCTAAGAACTCCACAGGATATCTGTTCTACCACACTGAGGAACAGAAGGTGTTTGTATCTCGCCATGCTACCTTTTTAGAAAGGGAGTTTCTTGCAAAAGAAACTAGTGGGAGTTCGGTAGAACTGGAAGAAATTCAGCGACCACAAAATGAAACTGAAGATTTGACAGAACCTCAGAATTCAATAACCCCAGACGAACCTCAGCCACTCCGCAGATCTGGTAGGATTTCTCATCCGCCCGAGAGATACTACGGTTTTCTCATAGATGGGGATCGAGAGGATTGCATCTTGGAAGAAGATGACCCTACCAGTTTCAGGCAGGCCATTATCAGTAGGGACTCTGATAAGTGGCAGGAAGCAATGCAATCCGAAATGGAGTCCATGTACGCCAATAAAGTGTGGACCTTGGATATTGCTCCACCTGGGGTAAAACCCGTTGGATGCAAATGGATCTACAAAAGGAAACTTGGTGTAGATGGGCAGGTGGAAACCTAGAAGGCAAGACTCGTTGCAAAAGGTTTTCGTCAAAGACCTGGTTTGGACTATGACGAAACTTTTTCTCCGGTGGCTATGCTCAAATCCATTCGGATCCTACTTGCCATTGCTGCCTTCCATGACTATGAAATCTGGCAGATGGATGTTAAAACAGCTTTCCTAAACGGTTGTTTGGAAGAGTGCTTTACATGGATCAGCCAGATGGTTTCGTAGACAGTGGGAGCAGAGGGAAGGTGTGCAAGTTGCTTAAATCCATTTATGGATTAAAGCAGGCATCGCGGAGCTGGAACATCTGTTTTGATGAGGCAATCAAGGAATTTGATTTCATCAAGAACGAAGATGAACCTTGTGTCTATAAGAAGATTGTAGGACGAACTGTCGTATTCCTAGTCTTGTACGTGGACGACATTCTTTTGATAGGAAATGACATTCCTATGCTACAATCGGTCAAGCTATTTTTGTCACAACGGTTCTCCATGAAGGACCTGGGTGATGCCTCGTACATTCTGGGGATCAAGATCTATAGAGATAGATCCAAGAGACTACTGGGACTTTCGCAGTCTAGGTACATAGAGACCGTACTAAAGAGATTTAGTATGGAGGATTCCAAGCGCGGTAACATACCCGCATTGCACGGAATTACCCTCTCCAAGAAGATGTCTCCTAAGACTGACGAGGAGAGGGTTCGCATGAGCACTATACCCTACGCTTCGGCGGTAGGATCTATAATGTATGCGATGCTATATACAAGACCAGATGTAGCTTACGCGCTGAGCGCGGTAAGCCGGTATCAGTCAGACCCAGGTGAGGACCACTGGACAGCAGTGAAGAACATTCTCAAGTACCTGAGAAGGACTAAGGAGATGTTCCTGGTTTACGATAATGGAGACCTCAGGGTCGAGTCCTTTACCGATTCAAGCTTCCAGAGTGACAAAGATGACAGCAAGTCTATCTCGGGTTTTGTATTTACCCTCAACGGAGGGACGGTATGTTGGAGGAGTTCCAAACAGGATACCGTCGCAGACTCGACGATGGAGGCTGAATACATTGCTGCAAGCGATGCTGCAAAAGAGGCGGTCTGGATGAAGAAGTTCATTAGTGAACTTCAGGTGGTTCCGTCCATTGTTAACCCAATACCTTTGTATTGCGATAAAAATGGGGCTATAGCTTTAGCGAAGGAACCAAGGTCCCATCAAAAATCCAGGCACATCTTAAGGCGGTATCACCTGATCAGGGAGATCATTGATCGCCAGGAGATTGAGGTGCGGAGAGTGGACACAAAGGACAACACAGCGGACCCATTCACGAAGGCCTTACCCCAGACTCAGTTCGAGCGGCTGATCGAGATGATAGGTCTTCGATATGCCAGTACATGGCCTTAGTGCAAGTAGGAGATTGTTAATGTATATGCCCTAGAGACCATTACTGTATCATACTAGTATGTATATTACTTGATGGAAGCTTGGGATATTCACAGTTGTACAGACAATCTTGCTCGATATAGTAGTATGCTACTTGGTTTGTCTCTGCTTTAATGTGTACATGTGTGTTTCTTTATTATATCACCTATACGCATTAGTAGAGCCCTTAAGATCTTTGCTTGATTACCAGCGTTGTGATGGCGATCACACTCGTGGGGGCTGGGTAATCCACAAGCACATCCTTATACATGTCCCTAGTCATGAATTTCTAGACAGGGCATCGATACTCCGGAGTAGACTAGCGTATGAGCTTCTCGTCCCAGCACGGGAGACGGTCTGTCCCACAGCCGTCAGTACGTCGTACTTGAGATAGTATGCGGGTGCTCGTTAGGTTACGAGTACACTGGACAGGACTCGTCGGGAACTGATGGTTGGTATTATACCTATCGTCAGTTATCAGTTCCCAGGTGACATGAGTACAGCTTAGTCCGCTGACTTGACACTGTCACTTCGCCTCGAGTGTGTTCCCACTGTTCTTTGATTACTACCCTACCACGGCTCTACTGAGTCGTGCAAACAGGTAGTAGTTGGGTGCAGTCCCGAAGCACTTGGAGGCAGTGACGGTTAGACAGGATTCGTCTCTCCCGGTATTGGGGGTTGACATCGCATTGTGTCTAGGAGAGCCATTACACAAGTAGTCCCTGGCCAGGGCAAGCGAGATATACTGGTAGGTTTCCAGTGTTATCTCAGGGTGTTCTGGGCTACACTCCGACATGACTTGTACCGCTATTAGGGGACTGAAGTTTACCGCCCCTTAGGCCCGCCATGCGATGTATCAGACGAACAGACCGGACTGTACGGAGATTGTCACATACAAGCTCAGTAGGAGTTCGGATGGGTTTACCTCATCGGCCTTCTTATCGGCATCTACCTGGGGACCGTTACGTACAGCTAGTGCCGCTTACGGTCTGTGGTTAAACCCACTGCTAGCGTAGTGTCGAGTCTTTAGAATCCCACACAGAGAGTTTCCCTGCACTGAGCGAAACGTGTAGAGGCCGTATGGTTTTACGGCAGGGCTGTGATCACTTACGTACACTTGTGTGCGTATGGTGTTCGGGCAGGCAATACTTGTGAGCTTTGGTTTAAGCCGAATCCTAGTATTGCACGGATGGATTTGTTTTGTCTTCTGTGCATCCGCATTCTACGGAATGTGGATGCAGGTGTGTATGCACAGTTCTCCGGAGCGATGAAGGAGGAGGTGCCTCATTAGGGTTTTGGCAATTCGTTTGGTCAAAGCCATTATGAGCCGTGGACATCATTTACTAATCCTTTTACTGATAATTTTACGATGGCTAATTGCATTGACCATTTGACCACCATAACCTCTCTTGACTTTGTTGACCGGTTGACCGTGTTGACCATTGACCTTCAAGAGAGGTCTACACTCTTCTTTTCTTTTTCTTTTTCTTTTTGATTATGATAATGGTCATTTCAATGGTGCCATCAAACTTTATCTTGATAGGATTGGTAATGATGGTTTAGTGAATTATTGAACCATGGTTCATTTTCTTGAGCTCACAATTTCTTTCTCATTCTCTCTCTTGCCTTTTTCTAGTGAGAAGAAAAGAAATGCACCATGGTTGCTAGCTCCTCCTTCTTCCTCCTCTTGATTCATCTTTTGATCTCATGTGTTGAGAGATAAAGATCCCACAAAGACAAAACCATCCCTCTACCACTTCTACACAACCTAGGGCTTCTAGACTAGCAATCTCTTTGCCCTAGTTACCTCGGCTCGAGGTGGAGCTCGATGTACATCTCTCGGGTGGATCGTCTTCGACTCAAGGAGGCCGCGGAGGTGACCAAAGTCCGGATCAACCCTCGGAGCAAGCAAAGAGAAGAACAACAAGAAGAGAAGGAGTTCAAGTTAAGGTATAACCCCTAACCGAGTAGATAAATCTCTAGTTAGGATGCTAGTGTGTTGTTTAGCAAAGATCCAGCTTTTACGGTCCATGTTACCAAGTCTAGAAAAAATTTTGTTTTACCGTTTCCGCAACCCCGAAAGTATCGGGAGAGATAACGTGGACGTAACAAGGTAAAACCCGTTGGATGCAAATGGATCTAAAAGAAGAAATTTGGTGTAGATGGGCAGGTGGAAACCTATAAGACTAGACTTGTTGCAAAAGGTTTTCGTCAAAGACCAAGAGTGGACTATGACGAAACCTTTTCTCCAGTGGCTATGCTCAAATCCATTCGGATCCTGCTGGCCATTGCTGCCTTCCATGACTATGAGATCTGGCAGATGGACGTAAAAACGGCTTTTCTAAACGGAAGTTTAGAAGAGTGCGTTTATATGGATCAGCCGGAAGGTTTCGTAGATAGTGGGAGCAGCGAGAAAGTGTGCAAGTTGCTCAAATCCATTTATAGATTAAAGCAGGCATCATGGAGCTGGAACATCTGTTTTGATGAAACAGTCAAAAAATTTGACTTCATCAAAAACGAGGATGTTCTTTGTATTTATAACAAGATTGTAGGATGAACTGTCGTATTCCTAGTCTTGTATGTGGACGACATTCTTTTGATAGGAAATGACATTCCTATGCTACAATCGGTCAAGCTATTCTTATCACAAAGGTTCTCTATGAAAGACCGAGGTGATGCCTCGTACATTCTGGGGATCAAGATCTACAGAGATAGATCTAAGAGATTATTGGGATTTTCGCAGTCCAGGTATATAGAGACCGTACTAAAGAGATTTAGTATGGAAGATTCCAAGTGCGATAACATACCCGCATTACACGGAATCACCCTCTCTAAGGAGATATCTCTCAAGACTGACGAGGAGAGGGTTCGCATGAGCACTATACCCTACGCTTCGGCGGTAGGATCTATAATGTATGCGATGCTATGTACAAGACCGGATATACCTTACGCGCTAAGCGTGGTGAGCCGGTATCAGTCAGACGCAGGTTAGAATCGCTGGACAGCAGTGAAAAACATTCTCAAGTACCTGAGAAGGACTAAGGAGATGTTCCTGCTTTACGGTAATGGAGACCTCAGGGTCGAGTCCTTTATCGATTCAAGCTTCCAGAGTGACAAGGATGACAGCAAGTCTGTCTCGGGTCTTGTGTTTACCCTCAACGAAGGGGCGGTGTGTTGGAAGAGTTCCAAACAGTACACCGTCGCAGACTCGACGATGGAGGCTGAATACATTGCTGCAAGCGATGCCGCAAAAGAAGCGGTCTGGATGAAGAAGTTCATTGCTGATCTTCAGGTAGTTCCGTCCATTGTTGATCCAATACCTGTGTATTGTGATAACAATGGGTCTATAGTTTTAGCGAAGGAACCACGGTCCCATCAAAAATCCAGGCACATCTTAAGGCGGTATCACCTGATCAGGGAGATCGTAGATCGCTAGGAGATCGAGATCCGGAGAGTGGATATGAAAGAGAACACGACAGATCCATTTACAAAGGCCCTCCCTCAAGCACAGTTCGAGCGACTCATTGAGATGTTGGGTATGCGGTACGCCAGCAGCTGGCCTTAGTGCAGACGTTGGATATTCGGTATGCAAATCATTGGCCTTTAGTGCAAGTGGGAGATTGTTGGATATATATGCCCTAGAGGCCAGTATTGTATATGTATATATATGGATGCTAGGGATATGTATGTACATGACAATCTTGCTCAGTTTTATAGTTTATTATTTGACTTGTCTTTATCAGGATATGTGTATTTATTTCTATTGTTGTTATATCTAGCTTGCACATATTGATAAAGACTCGATACGGTAGTATACTATTATGGTTTTTCTTTATCTTAACATGGCATATGTCATACTCGTTATTACATATTCTGGTTACATGTTAATAAAGCCTGTAGGATCTTTCTTGACTACATGCGTTGTGATGGCGATCTTACTTGTGGGAGCAGGGTAGTCCATAAGCACATCCTTAAATGGTCCCTAGTCGCGTGAGTATCGAGATTGGGCATTGATGCTCCAGAGTAGACTAGTGTATACGTTTCTAGCCCCGTCGGGGATGGTTGGTCCCGCAGCCATTGGTCTTATGCACCCAAGATCGTATACAGTTGCTCACTAGGTGTGAGTACACTGGACGGACTCGCCGAGAACTTCCAAATGGTACTATAGCTATCGTCAGATGGAAGTTCTCAGGTGACATGTGTACATGTTAGTCTTTGGACCTGAGATCGGCATTTGTCTCGTGTGGTTTCCCACTGAGCTTTGATCACTACCCTACCACGGCTCTACTGAGTCGTGCAAACAGGTTTTGGTTGGGTTCAGTCCCGAGCCACATGGAGGCAGCGAGCGATTGTTGGGGATTCTTCTCTCCTGGTATTGGGAGTTGATATCACACAGTGATCAATTAGTCAAAGACCATAAGACCTTAGCCAAGGCAGTTGGGATTTACTGATAGGTTGATCAGTAGTTTCCCGGATTGGTCCTGAGCCACATCGGCATAACTTGTTAGGTTATTAGGGTCTGACGTTCACCACCCCATAGACCCGGTATGCGATACTCTTTGACGAAAAGACCAGACTGTATGGATATTGTCACGGATAGGCTCGGTAGGAGTTCGGACGAGTTTGCTCGTCGGCCTTCCTTTCGATAGGTACCTGGGTAGCCATTATGTATAGCTAGTGCCGCTGACGTGCTTGTGGTTAAACCCACTGCCAGAGTACTGTCAAGTCTTTAGAGTCCCACACAGAGGGTTTCCCAGCTTCGGGCGAAACGAGTAGAGGTCGTATGGTTTTATGACAGGGTTCGATCACATATGTGCACTTGTGCGCGTTTTGGTGTTCGGGCAGTTGATACTAGCGGGCTTTGGTTTAAGCCAGATCCTAGTATTTGATTTTGGATTGGTTCAGTCTCATTGTATTCGTGTTCCTAGGAACACGGATGCAGATATATATATATACAGTTGACAGAGGTAGAGAAGGGGACGCCTCATTAGGGTTTTGACCATTGACTTGATTAAAACCATAATGAGATGGAGGAAATTGTTTACTAATTTTATTGGTGTTAATTATGTCATGGTTAATTGGTTTGACCATTTGACTTGTTGACCATAGTTGACATAGATATTTTTGTTAAGATTGAGATATTTTGCTTAGCATTAATTGTGACATGATAATGGTCAAATCAAATTAACCATCACAATTATCCTAATTAAAATTATTATTCTTTTTTCCTCATATGAGAGCTCTCTCTTCATTTTGATCAAGTGACACTCTCTCTCATAGCTCTCTCTCCTTCTTCCTCTCTCTCAAGCCCTAGTGTTTCATGAGTTGAAAATCAAGGACCATTGAGACCAAGCCACCAAAACCACTCTCTACTCATTCTAGATCACTTAGTCTAGCAACCCAAGTGTTCTAGTTGCCTCATCTTGGAGGTTAAGCTCTAGGTTGGATCTCTCGAGGTGGATCATCGTTGACACAAGGAGGCCGAAGTTCAAGCACGATCCATACATCCATCGAGGAGCTTAAGGAAAGGATTGAAGACCCGAATGACTTGTTTTCTTTAGGTATACATTCTATCATAGTAGATAGAACATTCATTTGCTAGTTAGGTTTATGGTTAAAGATCTGGTTTAGTGTTATCCTAGCGCCAAGTTATGTTCGTCATAAAAATTTTGTTCCGCATTTGGCCAAGGAAGTTGGCCGGGGCGCTAGT
The DNA here is from genome assembly GCA_030015575.1 of Agapanthus africanus. Lineage (NCBI taxonomy): Eukaryota > Viridiplantae > Streptophyta > Magnoliopsida > Asparagales > Amaryllidaceae > Agapanthus > Agapanthus africanus. The sequence goes on from CM057340.1 coordinate 477,480,041, forward strand.
GTAACCCTTCAGTGTGTACGTTTCTTGACCCTGTATGGGGGCAATGGTTGATCTTATAGCCATTGGTGTTTGACATCAAAGATTGTACACTGGTTCTCATTAGAGAATGGATACACCGAACAGGACTCGCCGAGAACTCCTAGATGGTTATATACCTATCGTCAGATAGCAGTTCTCTGGTGATACTGGTACAGGTTAGTCTGTAGACCCAAGATCGTCATGGTGTCGTGTGTGATTCCCACTGTGCTTTGATTTCCTCCCTACCACGATTCAAAGGAGTCATGCAAACAGGTGGGTTTTAGGTACAGTCCTAAATAACATTGAGGCGGTGAGCGATAGGAGGGGTTTCGTCTCTCCCGGTATAGGGAGTTGATGTTGCGCTATGCTCGATTGGTTATAACTGCAAAATCCCTGGCCAGAGTTGCTGAGATTTACTGATAAGAGTTATCAGTAGTTTCTCGAACTGTTATGAGCCACACATCGGCATGACTTATCAAGTTACTGGGGTCTGACGTTTACCACCCCTAGACTTCATATGCAACATATCAGATGAAGAGACTGGACTGTACGGCAAGTGTTACCTATAGGATTCATGGGAGTTTGGACAAGTTTGCTTGTGGATCTTCTGATCGCTCAATACCTGGGTAGCCATTACATCCAGCTGGTACCGCTGACGGCTTGTGGGTGACTGATGTGATCATCACCTACTGCTGACGTATTGACGAGTTTTTAGAATCCCACACAGAAGTTTCCTGGTACAAGCCAAATGAAGTAGGGCACATATGTTGATATGTGCGGGGGCCTGATTAAATACGAGTATGTGATACCGTATTCTAATCTGGCAGTTATTTGTTATCGGTTAGGCTATATGTGATATAACCGGATTGTCGAATCAAGTGTTGATTTGATAATGCAATATACAAATAAATGATATTAGTCGGTTATATATGATATAACCGGATTATTAAATAAAGTGTTGATTTAATAATATGATATATATTTGTATTTGATATAATTATATATTAACTAATATTATTAGCTCACTAATTATTTTCATAATATATATATTAATTGTTGGAGATAGTGCCCTCAGAGTCAATTATTGGATCACAGGCACGTGATTGCAATGATTGAGGGAGGACCTGTCCTAGTAGGACAGTCTTACTCGAGATGATAGTATGCTATCTGGTTTATCTTTATCATCGTGTACTGCTTTAGGTGACCTTACGAGTCGCTATTACACGTTGATAGAGCCCCTAGGATTCTTGCTTGACTGCCAGCAGTATGAGGGCGATCATATAAGTGAGAGCTGGAGTCTATAAGCACATCCTTAAAAGGTCCCTAGTCATGGGAGTTTCGAGACAGGGCATCGATTCTCCAGAGTAGACTAGTGTATACAGTCGAGACCCCGACGAGGGGCGGTGGCCGGTCTCACAAGCCACTGGTGTCAGTTGGTTCACCTAATATGTATACAGGTGCTCATTGGGTTATGAGTACACCGGACAGGACTCGCCGGGAATCTCGTAGTTGGGATTATACCAGACGTCAGATAGCAGTTCCCTGGTGACATATGTACAGGTTAGTTCATCGACCTGAGATCGTCATTTGTCTCGTGTGAGTTCCCACTGTACTTTGATTACTACCCTACCACGGCTCAAAGGAGTCGTGCAAACAGGTTTTAGTTGGGTACAGTCCCGAGCCACATGGAGGCAGTGAGCGGATCTGCAGGGGTTCGTCTCTCCTGGTATTGGGGGTGAGGTCGCGCTGTGTCTGGGAGAGCCAGAACATGAAAAGTCCTTGGCCAAGGCAGGAGATTTGCTGGTAGGTATTCCAGTAGTATCTCAGGGTGTTCTGGGCTACACTCCGACACGACTTGTACCGCTATTGGGGGTCTGACTTTTACCAACCCCCTAGGCCCGCCATGCGATGCTCATAGACGAACGGACCGGACTGTAAGGATATTGTCACTGACAGGCTCAGTAGGATGTCAGGATGAGTTCGCTCATCGACGTCCCTTTTGGTCAATAGCTGGTGGCCCGTCACGTATGGCTTATACCTCTGACGTGCTAGTGGTTAAATCCACAGCCATAGTATTGACGAGTCTTTAGAGTCCACCACACTCAGTTACTCAGGTTTCGGGCGAAACGCTGTAAAGGCCGTATGGAGATATGGCAGGGTTCGATCAGATACGTGCGGTATTGCACGGATCGTGATCGGACGGTTTTTACTAGCCGGCTTTGGCTTAAACCGGATTCTAGTATTAGATAGTGTAGTTTTGTCTCTTTGCATTTGTGTTCAGTAGGAATACAAATGCGGGCATGTATTTGTAGTAGTGGGGTTTTCCTGTAAGTTATTACGGGATCAGTTTTCTGAAGTTGCCAGTTTGCATTCCGTTCCGGCCGGTTTTCTTTTATTCCTTCACGACCGGACTTTCGATGGAGGGGGTTATTTGCACATTTGCAGATAACATTTGTGGAGGGGCTTTCTTGCTTATGTGAGGCATCATGAGTGTTCTTTCATGATGAGATTCCTTTTGAATCAACTCACTTGCTTTCATATGATGGTTGTTTTGATTTGATGAGAAATGAAATAGGTGTAAACAATATATATTGTTTTATTCTTTTTTCCTTCTCTTGAGGGATATTCCTTTTGAACTCCTCCACCCTTCCATTCATCATGGCCGGCCACTTTGGGCAAGAGGGGAGAGATGAGAGGAATTTCTTTTTGGTGTGGTTCTCATTTTGCTTGCTAAAATTACATTACTCATCTCTCTCAAGTTATTCTTCCATCCACATCAAAGGCAACTAAACCCCAAGAGACAAAGCCACTACACTACACCTACAGCATATCTTGGACGCGTCGGCTAGCCAACTTCGCGCCCGAATTGCCTCGGTAAAGAGGTGGGAGCCCGTAAAAGACTTTGGCGATGTGGTGCCCGTTTCGACGAGGAGGTGACGGACGAAGTATCCGCGGGAGATCGGAGTGGAGATGAAGACCGAAGGACAAGGATCGCTTGGTATAACTTCTCTACTCTTTTCTTATTTGCTAGTTAGCTAGGTTAATGGCCCGATCCGGGTGAAAAGTGCGCGGCGGTGCCGGTTCAATAGTTTTTGAAAGTTTTGTTTCCGCGTTTCCGGCGTCGGATCGACGACCGGGGCGCCGCCGCGGGCTAACATTGGTATCAGAGCCATGCCATTAACCATGCCTAGCTTGCTCTAGTGTGTTTAAAACCCGATCGAACAAAATCCCCAAAATCCGTATTTTCAATGCATTGTGTTTTCTGTCGAACTTTTTTCTGCTCCAAAAATTTTTCAGGTCATTGCAGAAACACAAGAAGGAAATTCTAAGAATTCTGGGAAAATACGATTCATTGATTCCTTACTATGACCGCGGAAACACGGCCAAACCCCTGGTTTGGCCGCGGTTCCGCGGTGGGTAAGTGGAATCGTTGAACCAAATTTTTCCAGTGGGCTTTTGAATAGGAAATAGGGGTTTTGGGATATTATTTTTGGGCCCAGATTTTCTGTAAGTGCTACAGTACTGCTTGGGGCCCACTTGATAAAATTTGGTCGATCGGATATTTTAAACATGCCAGTTCACAGTATTTACATTATATCTGCGACCGTGAGTGTCACTTGATCGGTAAATCCCGTCTAACTGCTATAGCCCGGTTAGACGGATTTGCGAACGTGACATTCACGTTGATGTTCTGTGTTGTGCTGTGATGTTGCGGATCGGTCGGTGGGGATAACCTGGATGCAATGTTAGTACAGTTTTGTCTTATATGTACATTTGATATTGCGGGACGAGCGTCCGACATGTGGACTGCCGTCACTGCCTGTTTGTATTATTTTTTTGGGGCACGACCAGGTTGCGGTCGATATACCCGTTGTATGTATATTTTACTTTCTGTACTAGGATTACCCCAAGGAAGGGTGCACGGATAGCCGGATTCTAGAGGGCAACGAGCCCGCATCTCATGGCATTGAGACGGAGGGGGCTTCACTCTAGAATTGGCGGGCTATTCGCCGCACTCGTAGGGGGTATAGGTTGACCCAAGAGGGGTGCCCAAGTTACCGGATTCCGTGAAGTGCTGGGTGGTCCATTCACGTTGCTGAAGGGGGCTGCCTCGCTTCAGGTTTTGGCGGGTAACTTGCGGCGCCCGTAGGGGTCTAGGGATTTCATTGCACAGGCTATCCACACGATCAGGGGAACGTCGGGTTTCAGTAGCGGCTCTATGAAACCCGGGGATCCCAGATATCTGTATTGTTCTGTGTTGCTATACATTTCTGTGTCGTTGCATTTTATCACACCTTGAGCGAAAATTATATATTATATATATACTAGTAGATGTTGTATATGTTTTGCATCCGCGCTAGTCCAGTCCCCGCTCTGTCGTTAGTTAGCTAACCTAACGAGTGATGACGGGACCCAGTGGCGAATGCGGATGGCATATAAGTACATCAGTATATTTTCGTTCTTTGTGGTGTGATCAATTGATGCGACTGCGTTGATTCGAATCAATGCAAGCTAAACAAACCTATTCTGATGTTGTTGGAACACTTTTTCAAAAAGCTGTTATTGCTAGGGCGTTCTCTTTTGTTTTGCACAGTGGTATTCAGTTGGAATATCCTGCTCCTCAGTCGACGAGGCAAGGGCCGAGATCCCTTCACCGGGAGTGACCCCTTAGACAGAAGTTTGCGTCAGGGCAATAACTTCACTATGGCCGATTACATTTGCTTTGCATCGTGGTATTCAGTTGGAATATCCTGCACCTCATTCTACGGGGAAAGAGCCGAGATCCCTTCACCGGGAGTGACCTCTTTAGCAAAGGTTTTCGTCACTATATTTTTTTATAAAGCTATCAGTTCCTTCAACGATATCAAGTTCATTACGTTAAAGGTTTTCGCCAGAAACCATTCGTAGCCCTCCGTCGTTTCATATGAATAGTCAATAGTATTCAAGCTGTGTATGTTGGCCAAAGTCAAGGCACAGTGTTTGGTAGCTATTTGGTATTCATATGCAGCATAGATAGATGCGTTGGTTTGGGACAGTCGTACTACTATTTTGGCCAAAGTCAAGGGTATGTACGGGTGGGTTCAAATTAACCTGGACAATGACGGGTAGAACTTGACATGTGACTTATGATATGTTGGCCAAAGTCAAGGTCATAAGAGCATGGGGTAAAAATCCACATCGGGAGTTTCAAAAGAACTGAAACTTGCCAGATATGCGCATACCTTCTGGAGTGTGATAACGTGAGCGGATTCCGTCACGTTATCATGCGATGATAGTTGGATCCCGATTCCTACTGATGAGTTGGTTTACTCCTCGGGTGATCCCGGCTAATTCTTCTTTCAGGTTTGGGAAAGAATTTGACGTTACAGTGGGAGGTTTCCAGATTAGATAAAGTGATAACCATTCTGATCTAGGTTAGAGTGCACGCTGAGTGTTTCTTTTCTCTCTCTCTTTGGCAGCGACCATTGACCCGACCCTACACTATGACTCAGTGACCAAGTTAACCGAACCTTCTTAACACTGGCTTTTGGATTGTGAGAGTTGCAAACCTCTTTGCCACTCCTACTTTTACCCTTTTCTCCAGGACACCCCGTATTACTACGAACGTCCACTTCCATTGGACAAAACCATCGTATGGTTATATACGAACTCGAAGGAATTCGAGGATGGTTTCAGGTTCTGGAGAAAACGAATAGGACTATTCAGTTGTCTTTTCCTTTTTCCTTCTCTCAGATTGCGAGTACTCCTTGGTTTAGGAGATAGTACACCTATTACGCAAATTGGATAGTCTTCTTCCAAACCATAGGCAGGTGCCGACCGGTAGGGAATGAAGAAAACCAATTAGCATAACGATGGTGTACAGAAGGTATTAAGTTCAGACAAAGAAAGGGATTAGTAGGAGGGCAAAGTAAATTGCGACTGCTATTCACGACCAAACCAAGTATTTCTTCGCCAATCCTAAATCACCTTTGTATTTCTCCAGGACACTCCATATCACTACGAAGATCCCAAGTTTATTGGATAATCCATCGTATGGTTATATACGAACTCGAAAGGAAGTTGTTCCAGTTCGGGGATGGATCCTGGTTCAGGAGAAATAGGAATAAAGTTCATTCGGTTGTCTTTTATCTTCACCTTCTCTCGCATTGCGAGTGCTCCTAGGATTAGGACAGTACACCCATTATGCTTATTGGATAGTCTTCTTCTAAACCATAGGCTGGTGCCGAACGGTAGGGAAGGAAGAAAACCATTTGGCCTAAAGGGGTGTACAGAAGGTAACGACTAAAGACATATAAAAGGATTTGGAGAGGTGGCAAAGAATTGTACGGTTACAGTTGTGAATCTGGATAATGGAAGAGGCATTACTAGGAATACCAGGATACCCCATCGAAACATTTCAATTTTTCAGTTTCACTGTGTAATGTTAAAAGAAAACTGATTTCCCAATTAGCCATTGCTCCAGGGTATGTATTTACCAGGTAGAATTCTCACATCTGTATGGTTTTACAGATGATGAGTGGGAGTAAGTTATTGGGAATTAGGTGACCATCCTCATTATATCGGGATTCGTTGTAATCGGTGATATTTGAGGAAGTCACCTGGTTTTGTTTGCCGGTCGGCAAATATTTGGTTTTGAATATCCGTTGTTATGCACCAATTTCAAATTGATATATCTGTACGTCTATTTTTATAGAGTGAGATATACCTTTTTGAAATTATGTCTATGACATTTACCTATATCAGTGGATAGTTAGGTAAGGAGCATTGAACAGCGGTGTAATTCTTCTTAACCATAAGTACAGTTTTCGACCTACGACACACAGTGAATGAGCTGTAAGACTCAGCGGACTTATACAGAGTTTTGTGTATAATCCAGTGTCCATTAGGACAGAGGGGTTGGTCCTCGTACTATATTCTGTTTACTTATGACTTCTCTAGTTTTTAGACAAGTGTTTCGTAGAAACACAAGGTCAAAGTTTTGAGAAGTTATAGGTATAAGAATAGAGTAGAGAACCAGGTATTGCAAGTATCGGGATTCTTCAAAGTGATTAAAGATGTAGATACTTGTATATGGTATTCCGTTGATAGTAATGAGAACTTGCTTCTCTTTCAGGTTACTCATAATTGGAAGTATTCCTAAGTTGAGTAACCCTGATCGGCCTCCTTCCATTTAGTTGACATGCACTGGAGACAGCTGCATGATTTGAATCTGGTTCAATTAAATCAGTGCCTCTGTTTCTTGGATATAGAACAGTTCATATCTTGACATTGTTAAGGTACGGGGAGTTGTCCGGCTTATGCTTAAAACCAGAATCCGGATAACTCAAGGCACGTTTCTGTAATGGCTGTTTGTGGGTTGACCCGGGCTATGACGAGGGTTGACTTTCTACCATCTGGAAGATCAATAGTGATATTGTTCTTGACTCGCCACAGTTTTAATAAAAATGGATTTTTTCAGAAAACAGTAGTGGGAGTATGGTAGAACTGGAAGTAATTCCAGAACCGCAAACGATTACTGAAGATTTGATAAGAACCTAAAGATTCAATCTGGTTTGACATTCCATTGGCCACTCTGCAGATATGGTGGGTAACCTCAGGCGCTCGAGAGGTACTTCGGTATGCTCAAGGACGGTGACAGGGAGGTTCTTGTTTACCCAGACTTGCCATTGCTGTTGTTCCAGACTGTGAGACCCGGCAGGAGGATGAGTATAGCGTCGTTCTGAACTAGCTTTAGAAGTGTACGTCTATATGACTCTGCCAGAGGGTTGTCGTAGTCAGTGGGAGCAGCGGAAGCATTGGTGGACATCAGGCTTATGTCTATTTATAGACTAGAGCAGATATAGCGGAGATAGATCATCTATTTCTGATGTGACAGTCATAGGTTTGACTTCATCAGAATAAGGGATGGATCTGTTAAGAAGGTAGTAGAGTGTGATGTCCTGGTATTTGATGACATACACAGAGTAGGAAGTGATATTCCTATACTACAATCGGTTATACTTTGGTCGTCACACAGTGGTTTCTCCACATAGGACTTGGATATTATATCAGACATTCTGGTTACTAGATCTATGGTTTTAGATCTAGATTTGGGTGGTTTCCCAATCAGGGTACTTAGACAGCATTCTATGAGTATTTAGAATGGACGACTCCTAGCATGGTGGTGTACCTGCAGGTAATGGAGTCACCCTCTCTAAAGGTGTCTTACAGACTAAAGAGGAGAGGGATGTGCATGATTGACAGATCACTTGCTTAGGCAATTGAGTCAATCATGAGATGTCAAGTACCACACCAGATATTGTTCTTACAGTAGGTGCAATAAGTTGATATTGATCCAATCCTGAAGAAACAGTCGGAAGCAGTTTTAGAACATAAGTTGATGTTCTAGAGATTTGATAACGGTAGCCTCTTTTAGGAGACGGTTATCATTCCAGGCTTCCAAGGTGACCTGGATGACAGAGTGGCTGTCAGAGTTATAGTTTTCCCTCTGACGAGGGGCGGTATTTTAGACAGGTGGTCCAGGTGGATACTGAGGGAAGGCATGGCGCAGGATACTGATTAAGTTCAGTTGACGATACAGTCTAAGAAGTTTGGATTTGGAGTTCATTTATGAGCTAGGTCCCATCAGACATCCAGACATTCTAAGACAGGTATTGCTCATTTTGGGAGATGGCTTTCTCCACGAACTTGAGATAAAGAGGGACATAGAAAGAAACATCAGAGCGGATCCACTCACTGAGGCTATTCCTCGAACGCAATAGTTTCGCAAACGAGCTTTGTGAGACTGACTAGTAGAGGAGTTGGGTGTTCGGTATCACACGGGCTGTGAGTATGCGACATCGCAATAATTAGCCTTGAGAGCAAGTAGGAGATTGTTGGAGATAGTGCCCTCAGAGTCAATTATTGGATCACAGGCACGTGATTGCAATGATTGAGGGAGGACCTGTCCCAGTAGGACAGTCTTACTTGAGATGATAGTATGCTATCTGGTTTATCTTTATCATCGTGTACTGCTTTAGGTGACCTTACGAGTCGCTATTACACGTTGATAGAGCCCCTAGGATTCTCGCTTGACTGCCAGCAGTATGAGGGCGATCATATAAGTGAGAGCTGGAGTCTATAAGCACATCCTTAAAAGGTCCCTAGTCGTGGGAGTTTCGAGACAGGGCATCGATTCTCCAGAGTAGACTAGTGTATACAGTCGAGACCCCGACGAGGGGCGGTGGCCGGTCTCACAAGCCACTGGTGTCAGTTGGTTCACCTAAGATGTATACAGGTGCTCATTGGGTTATGAGTACACCGGACAGGACTCGCCGGGAACCTGCTAGTTGGGATTATACCAGACGTCAGATAGCAGTTCCCTGGTGACATGTGTACAGGTTAGTTCATCGACCTGAGATCGTCATTTGTCTCGTGTGAGTTCCCACTGTACTTTGATTACTATCCTACCACGGCTCAAAGGAGTCGTGCAAACAGGTTTTAGTTGGGTACAGTCCCGAGCCACATGGAGGCAGTGAGCGGATCTGTAGGGGTTCGTCTCTCCCGGTATTGGGGGTGAGGTCGCGCTGTGTCTAGGAGAGCCAGAACATGAAAAGTCCTTGGCCAAGGCAGGAGATTTGCTGGTAGGTATTCCAGTAGTATCTCAGGGTGTTCTGGGCTACACTCCGACACGACTTGTACCGCTATTGGGGGTCTGACTTTTACCAACCCCCTAGGCCCGCCATGCGATGCTCATAGACGAACGGACCGGACTGTACGGATATTGTCACTGACAGGCTCAGTAGGATGTCAGGATGAGTTCGCTCATCGACGTCCCTTTTGGTCAATAGCTGGTGGCCCGTCACGTATGGCTTATACCTCTGACGTGCTAGTGGTTAAATCCACAGCCATAGTATTGACGAGTCTTTAGAGTCCACCACACTCAGTTACTCAGGTTTCGGGCGAAACGCTGTAGAGGCCGTATGGAGATATGGCAGGGTTCGATCAGATACGTGCGGTATTGCACGGATCGTGATCGGACGGTTTTTACTAGCCGGCTTTGGCTTAAACCGGATTCTAGTATTAGATAGTGTAGTTTTGTCTCTTTGCATTTGTGTTCAGTAGGAATACAAATGACGGCATGTATTTGCAGTAGCGGGGTTTTCCTGTAAGTTATTACGGGATCAGTTTTCTGAAGTTGCCAGTTTGCATTCCGTTCCGGCCGGTTTTCTTTTATTCCTTCACGACCGGACTTTCGATGGAGGGGGTTATTTGCACATTTGCAGATAACATTTGTGGAGGGGCTTTTTTGCTTATGTGAGGCATCATGAGTGTTCTTTCATGATGAGATTCCTTTTGAATCAACTCACTTGCTTTCATATGATGGTTGTTTTGATTTGATGAGAAATGAAATGGGTGTGACCATTATATATTGTTTTATTCTTTTTTCCTTCTCTTGAGGGATATTCCTTTTGAACTCCTCCACCTTTCCATTCATCATGGCCGGCCACTTTGGGCAAGAGGGGAGAGATGAGAGGAATTTCTTTTTGGTGTGGTTCTCATTTTGCTTGCTAAAATTACATTGCTCATCTCTCTCAAGTTATTCTTCCCTCCACATCAAAGGCAACTAAACCCCAAGAGACAAAGCCACTACACTACACCTACAGCATATCTTGGACGCGTCGGCTAGCCAACTTCGCGCCCGAGTTGCCTCGGTAAAGAGGTGGGAGCCCGTAAAAGACTTTGGCGATGTGGTGCCCGTTTCGACGAGGAGGTGACGGACGAAGTATCCGCGGGAGATCGGAGTGGAGATGAAGACCGAAGGACAAGGATCGGTTGGTATAACTTCTCTACTCTTTTCTTATTTGCTAGTTAGCTAGGTTAATGGCCCGATTCGGGTGAAAAGTGCGCGGCGGTGCCGGTTCAATAGTTTTTGAAAGTTTTGTTTCCGCGTTTCCGGCGTCGGATCGACGACCGGGGTGCCGCCGCGGGCTTACAATGTATATATATGTGATATATATATATATAATGAAGCATGGCATGGATTTTCTATTTTTTGGAAAATAGAAAATGAGGTGTAAATGGGGAGATATTTTGGATATGGGTGAGGCATGGGCTTTATTATTTCTTTATTACTCTTGACTCACTATTTAAGCATGGTTGCAATTTCTTATTGCATTTTATTCCATGCTTAAATAAGAGAGGGCAAGACGTGATCCATTACACACTTGGGTTTTTTCCTAGCTCTTTTTGCCTTAGCCATTTTGAGAGCTCTCTCCATTTTGCATCTTCTTCCTCTTGCTTCAACAAAACCCTAACCCTCACATGTGATGTGAATCATAGGGTTTTGTAGAAATCTTAGTGAGCAGACAAAACCCCTACTTCACCATCCTACACTTGATTAGTAATCAAGTGTGGTGTGTTTACTTCACTAAAGATAGTTTAGTGAAAAGGTAGCTTATGCTAGAGGGACTTCGAATGGATCATCTTCGGCGCGAAGATCACGAAGGAGGCTCGTTCAAACTCTCAAGTGGAGCCTTGTGGAGTCGTAGGGACTACAACCCGGAGCTTGTGAAGTGAAGGACTCGATCTACGAGGGTATAATCTCTTTCACTTCTTATAGTTAAGTTGACATCATCATGTTAACCCTAAAATTCTAGTTAAGATCTAGGTTAGTGTTCATTAGCATCATGAAAATTTGAAAATTGCATGTGATGCCCATTTAAACCATGTCATGGTGCTAGCGTACACTTTCAATCTCGACGGCAATATCTACAGCCCGGAGATCAACTCGACGTTCCTTCTCGGTGCAGACGTGACGTCAACAAGGACCCAAGGGTCAAATAAAAGTGGAGTGATGGCAAAAATCCTAACTCCAAATCTCGATGGCAACATCTACAGCCTAGAGATCATCTCGACGTTCATCCTCATCCCAACATGGTGCGGACGTAATAATCAAACAAGAATGGAGTGACGGCAAAATCCTAGCTTCAGATCTCAATTGAAATACATACAGCATAGAAGTCATACAGATGTCTCTCCTATTTCAGCAAAGAAACGGCGCGACATCGTCAAACAAAAAACGAAGTGATGGAATATTCTTAACTTCAGGTCTTGATGGCAATACATACGAAGCCTAAAATACCATTAGAGATCATCCTATCCTAGAAGGGTGCGGTTATGACTCATCGGGGCTCCACTATTTTGAACGAGTAATAACGTTGAAAGCAGGATCATTTATATATGCGTGTGGAGGGTTAAAGCATGATGCGTGCACAGTATATGAGCACATCATTGGTGTTCGCACTTAGCAGAAATTCCTAAGGGTGAAGTGCACGTGTGCACATGCAGGTGGCATGTATGTTTAAATAATACAATCAGAGAAAGAACATGTGTTGGAAATGAAGCACTCGGCAGTCAACGATAAAAGGAATGCATTTAAATAAATACTTTATTCTACAAGAAAGAGATCACCAAACACGGGATAAAAAATACAAGGGTTTACAAAACTAGAAACAAAGTTTTCTAAAGCCCTCTCAGCCTTTTCCACCATGTCGAAGCGACGATCTTCGCGAGGAGTCACTCCCCATCGAATGGTACCATGCTCATCGGCGAAAGTAGACATGATGGCCCGCTGAGCCCATATCTGGCTTAGCAACTGAACAGAGCGATCCCTTAGAGGCTTGGTAATCAAACATGCCTCAGGAAAGCAGTAGATCTTGTCCTCCGCTGCGTTGAGCATCGCAGGAGTCATCTCCGCTGGATGAGTAGGAATGTCATCGAGCACGGACAGGAAGATCATCCGGAGCCAAATGGAGCCGATGGGGGGGAGGAGATTCTCTACGAGTCAGGAGCTAGTGCATCACCGTGTCGCATTGGTCATCCATGAGAGTGAGATTCACCAAGCGTGCAACATAACGGGGAACAATATTCTCAATAGGCACCTCCTATAGCTGCCGATGAGCATGTGGACGATTGCAAGCCATGACTCTTCTCTGTTAAAACGGTTCTCTGAGAAAGTGAGAGAGAAGATGAGCACTGCTTCATCTTATAAAGAAAGGCATTTAAGTCTTGGCACAGAAAATGTTGTGCATGGTGGAACTATTTCCAAGCTCTTACAAAAAGGGAGTTGGAAAAGAAAAGGTTGACTCAGGAAAAGCTGAGAAAGAAGGTGAGAAGAAACCTTCATAAATAAGGCAGCACCTCACGTGCTTCCCATATGAGCGCCAACGCCAGTTTTGATAGGATTAAATCCTACAGCGGCGCCTCACGTGAAGTTCACGTGAGCGCCGACGTGCAAAACACGTAGTGCCTGTTATATATAAGAATTAAATTCTTAAGTGGCACGCACGTGCATAACACGTAAGCGCCAGTGCCCAAACTAAAGCGGATAGAATTAAATTCTACATGAGAAACATTTCCCCAAAATCCAGGATATTCTCTGTTAAACAGAGCCGTTGGATCAAAAATCTAATGGTGATGATAAATCATCAAATGATAGAATTAAATTCTATTAAAAGAAAATATCTTCATAGTCTTTCTAAGTTAGAAAGATATTCTCGGTTGGATAAAAAATCCAATGATAGAATTAAATTCTATTTTCGGAATATATTTCCCCAATTTTGCTAAACAAAGAAAAATTATGCTCTGTTAAACAGAGCACCTTTGCATTAAAAATCCAATGATGATTAAAAAATCACTGATTGATAGAAATAAATTCTATCTATGGGGAAATATTTCTCTAATCTTGTTAAAAACAAGAATATATATTCTGTGAAATAAAATTCACTGGATCAAAAATCCAACGGTGGATAAAATCCCCCAAATAATATTTGAGGTCAAGTAAAATCAATTAGCATCTCTCAAATGAGAGATTTTCTCAAACTAGTCAACAAATTTGACTCTCCTCTAATAATGATAGAAGACTTCAACAAAGGGAGGAGAGGAACTCCACAAGCTTCTTGCCCCAACAAAACCGAGAATTCAATTCTCTTCTGAAGAACAAAGATCCTTGCTCTTCAAAAAAACCCTAGGTAAAGAAAATAGAGATAGAATTTATCTCTTTTGCCTAACATAAAGAAAACAAGGGTTTAACCCTCCATAAAAAGAACTTAGTTATTCATTTATCTAAGATTTGAAAAGCAAATCTCTCCACAAATTGAGAATTTAATTCTCATCAGGGAGATTCTGTTTTCCAAACTCAAGGTCTAGAAAAAACGAACTAGATCAAAAAGAAATAAAGACACATTGTCTAGGAATTTAATTCCTTCACAAACAGGGTTTAACCCTACATAAAGAACTTTGTTCTTACCAAAAAATAAAATAACTTAGTTCTCCAATGAAACCGGTTTCGGATCTTCAAAACAGAGATCATTAATGGTCAAAATGCCATTAATAGAAGTTAAAACTTCTTCAGAAAACATTAACGAAAAAAAGACTTAGCACCTCACGTGCTTCCCATGTGGGCGCCTAAAACAAAGGACTCAGCGCCTCAGGTGCTTCCCACGTGGGTGTTTAAAATAGAAGACCCAGCGTCTCACGTGAAATACACGTGAGCGCTGAGTAAAAGTGCAGAAATACTATAAAGTCAGTCAAAATAACTAGGTGCTTAGCACTAATTGAGCAGCGTCTCACGTGAAACACACGTGAGCGTCCAATAAAATAAATGAGACAATGCCTCACGTGCCCCTCACATAAGCACCATACGAAGTGTTTAGCACTCTATAAAGTCAGTCAAAATGACTAAAGTGCTTAGCACCGATTGGGCAACGCCTATATCTGAGCGTCTCACATGATACACATGTGAGCGCCAGAGCCCCAAAAAAGTGCTTAGCACTTCTGGATAAAAAGAAAATGGCTGAGCAAACAAAACCACAAATAAATGCTTAGCACTTTAAAAAAAAGAATGAGAAGAAAAAGACTGAGCAGACTAAGCCCAAATTGGCTAAGTCTCTCTGAAAAGTTTCTTGCAGTTGAGCCCAAATGCTTTGTTGTTGGGATTTTAATAAAATTTAATAATCCTGAAAATATTGCTAAGTTGATCTTAGTCTAAAAATAAGACTAACGTATCCTTGGTTAAAATAAATTGAGCCCAAATGCTCATATATTTAAGTTGATATTAATCTCAAACTAGATTAACAGTTCTTAAATGAAACAAAATATTCTTTGAACTAAAGGAATATATAATCTAAGTTCAAAACCTAAATTCATAAATATACGGATTTGTACTGATCTGCGCCCTACGGGCGACGACATAAACTACTCTCCGTATACAATCCACGGCCAACCAAAACAAACAAAATAACACACGACGCGAAGTGAACTACTGGAGCAGGAGAAAGTGGTTATCGAAACGTGATAACGTAATTAACTGCAGGGTCTTGCGCCTGCAGGAAAAGCGTCCCTACAATTAAAAACCCCTCACAAATGAGGGTGAATCTGACAAAGTCTGCTACAACGGTCGCATCTATCCAAACCTCCGATATACGGTGTCATAATCAACTTGGTATTTTCGGAGAGGTGGATGGATATGTCCAAATAGTTTCTGCCTCCAAATTTGTCACGCCCCGCTTCCCAAAAGAGTGCTAACGGCACGTGACGAGGCTTGCGACGTATTTATTCCGAAAAGGTCATTTCTCGAAATAAATACGCTAAACGTCTATAAGAAACATAAAGTAGCAAGAATAAAAAAAAGAATAAAAGATGGGTGGAATGCCGATTAGCGAACTAACGTTCGACAAGTCTCCAAAAGGATGGCATGATGTATATAAATGAAATGCAAGGTGTAATCTGATATATGGTATAGCATGGATATAAATCATGAATATGTAAACAAATATAGTAGCATGCATGGTAATGTGTATCTCAACTATATTAGCATGACAAACAAGTAGAATATAGCCGTGGAGTGTAGGTATAGTGAACATAAAGGGAATGTAAGTGTCCTAAAAGTCTCTAAAAGGGTAAAAGTAACTAATGTGAGTTCAAAGTGTGAGTATCAACCAAATCTCAAGAGTGTTCTCGAACCCAACATGCCGTAATCCAGGGGTAAGGAACCACAAGCCCTCATGATAGTCAGTAATGGGATTTCGACCGTCGTCGAAATATTCCAAACTCAACAGGCTATAATCCAGGAGTAAGGAAATACGGGCCCTCATGATTGTTAGTATTCGTGATTGCTTGTATTCATGATTGTTAGCACGGGACTCTTGAGATTTCATTGGACTCACAACTCAAACTACCCCAACACCCCGTGTATATTAGTTTATAGTTAAAATTACAAGTCTTACCCGAATCCATGAATACATCAAGTTTTCAAGATTGAGTTCATATCAAGATCAAGTATTCATGTCACGTTTCAAGTATTCATGTCAAGTTGTATTCATGGTTCGGGTCAAGTCAAAGTCTAGCATTTAATTGGATTATATCAAACATATAATACTTAATTATGTTTTCATGTACATACAATAATTAAGATCAAGATAAACAAGGTATACATGTTCGAATAGTATGAAATAAGTCAAGTATATTATTCAAGTAACGGCCATAAACAATACTGTTAAGAAGTGTTTGTGTACAACTAATCAATCAAGTCAATCAATTTTGGAATATAAACAGAATTATAGATCTAAGTGTTGTGCATGCGTGAGTTCCAGTTGTGCCTAAATACGACTACCGGTTTGGAAGATATACCCATTTTCGTTTCATCACGCAGAACAGATCAAAATTTGTCCAGCACCGTCGCATATTTTTAAAACATAGTTTGACTTAATTTCTATCAAGTTTCGGGTTACGATGATTATTAGAAAATTGTAGGTCTTTTGATATACTTATCCAAAACACTAAGATTGCACGATTTGGATTTTTGAAGCTCAAGTTATGATCATTTTAATATCAGCGTTTAAAACAGAAATTCAGATTTCTGGACAGCAACTATATGTTATATTGTAAAGCCTATATAGGGTTGTTTCATGCGTTTCTAAGTAATCTAATATACAGGAAATTATAGCTCTATCAATTGTGTATCTACGCATCTAAATTTTTTCACAAACGAATATCGGAAGTTCGAGTTATGTCCTATTTAAAAACAGTGTGTGAATCATGATAGATTCTATCCAGATCCGTCACTTAATATTGTAACGCAGTTTTCTATATTTTACGTCGGTTTCAGTAAAAACTTAAAACTATGAAAATCTAGATTTTTTGATATAGATGTTCAAAACATCTGAAAACACTTAATTTGGATCAACGATTACAGAGCTATGGTCTCTTGAAGAAGGCCCTTAATGACAGTTTTTTGGTTTTAAAAATAGTGAATGAAATACTATGTAACTCCTAAACCGTTATTCGGTTTGGTATGAAATTTTTACTATAGATTTGGAATTATATCTATTATTTTATCCTAATGTTCCAAGAATTTCCAGAACTGGAAATTAATTTATGAAAATTATTTTAAAGATAAAGGTTTTGTAAGATCGTATTTGAAAATGATAAATGTATGGTATTTATTTATAACTTTATTTTCTTGTATGCAAAAATAAATATAAATAATTAAAATTTTAGAGATAAATAATATGAATTAACATATGTGAAGCAAACATATGATCCGTGTTAGTGTATATGCCCTAGAGGCCATTACTGTATCATACTAGTTTGTATATTACTTAATAGAAGCTTGGGATATTCACCTTGTATATACAATCTTACTCAAAATAGTAGTATGCTACTTGGTTTGTTTCTACTTCAATGTGTACATGTGTTTATTTTAGTATATCGCCTATACACATTAGTGGAGCCCTTAGGATCTTTGCTTGATTACCAGCGTTGTGATGGCAGTCACACTAGTGGGGCTGGGTAATCTATAAGCACATCCTTATGCAGGTCCCTGGTCGCAGGACTATCGAGACAGGACATCGATACTCCGGAGTAGACTAGCGCATGCGCTTCTCATCCCAGTGTAGGAGACGGTCTGTCCCACAGCCGTCGGTACGTCGTACTTGAGATAGTATGCGGGTGCTCGTTGGGTTACGAGTACACTGGACAGGACTCGTCGAGAACTGACTAGTTGGTATTATGCCTATCGTCAGTTATCAGTTCCCAGGTGACATGAGTACAGCTTAGTCCGCTGAATTGACACTGTCACTTCGCCTCGAGTGTGTTCCCACTGTACTTTGATTACTACCCTACCACGGCTCAAAGGAGTCATGCAAACAGGTGGTAGTTGGGTGCAGTCCCGAAGCACTTGGAGGCAGTTACGGTTAGACAGGATTCGTCTCTCCCGGTATTGGGGGTTGACATCGCGCTGTGTCTAGGAGAGCCATTACACGAGTAGTCCCTGGCCAGGGCAAACGAGATATACTGGTAGGCTTCCAGTGTTATCTCAGGGTGTTTTGGGCTTCACTCCGACACGACTTGTACCGCTATTGGGGGACTGACGTTTACCACCCCCTAGGCCCGCCATGCGATGTATCAGACGAACAGACCGGACTGTACGGAGAATATCACACTCAGGCTCAGTAGGAGTTCAGATGGGTTTCGCCTCGTCGGTCTTCTTGTCGGCATCTACCTAGGGACCGTTACGCACAGCTAGTGCCGCTTGCGGTCTGTGGTTAAACCCACTGCCAGCGTAGTGTCGAGTCTTTAGAGTCCCACACAGAAAGCTATTCGCCTTTAGGCAAAAGAGTAGAGGTCGCATGGTTTTGCGGCAGGTCGCATGGTTTTGCGACAGGGTTCGGTCACATCCGTGCACTTATGCACGTACAGTGTCCGGACAGTTATCACTAGCGGGCTTTGGTTTAAGCCAGATCCTAGTGTACCTTTTGGGATTGGATTTATCCAGTATGCATTCGTGTTCCTCGGAACGCGGATGCGGGTGTGTATGCACAGTTGACGGAGAGACGGAGGCAGAGGATTCTCATTAGGGTTGTTGACCGTTGACAGTTGACTATTGACTTTTTGTTCAACCCTAATGAGAATATGATATGTGATTAACAATTATATTAATTAAGTATTATGGTGACATGGTTGTTGAGGGATTGACTTTGTTGACTTGTTGACTTTTGTTGACTTGTTGACTTTGTTGACCGGTTGACTAGGCTTGACTAGTTGACCATCATGATAACTATAGCTATCATTTCATGGCAAAGACTTTTGCTTGCTTGCTCTTTTGTGCAAAATGAATGCATGAAATGATATGGCTATGGTTGCTTAAACCATCACATAATACTTGATTGATATGAGGTGTTATGATTGTTTTGGATTATGAGAGCCAAAAGAGAAAAGTCTTCTCTCATTTTTCTTTCATGCTCATTCTCTCTCTTGTTCTTGAGCTCTCATCTCCTCCTCTTGCTCTCCCTCTCTTGATTCTATGGTTCACTTGTCTCATGAGTTCGGAACCAAGAACCATAGATAAAATCCCATACAAACTCTTCTCTACTCACTCTAGTTCACAAGGTTTAGCAAACCGAGTGAACTAGTTTCTTCAAAGTTCGAAGAAGGAGCCAAAGGTTGAAGCTTTCAGGTGGATCTATCTTCGGCGCAAGGAGACGATGGGGAGAAGCCGATTCGGACGACCATCGAAGCTTGAAGACGAAGGAGTTCGAGAAAAAGAAAGGTATAACCCCCTAACCGAGTAGTTAGCAACTCGTAGTTAGGTTGTTAGTTAGATGTTTAACAAAGATCCGGTTTTGAGTCCATGTTACCACCTCTAAGAAAATTGTTTTTCACCAAATTCCGCATGCCCGAAAGTACCGGGAGAGGTAGCATGGACTTACAGTGGTATCAGAGCCTAGTTAAACTCCATCTAACATGTTAGCAAAGTAGCTAGAAGATCGATCAAAGAAAAAGTCGCAAAACGAACCCCGGTTTTTAAACTTTCTGTCGATTTTAAAAGTGCTGGAAAATTTTTTTGAGATACACCAAAAATCGACTCAGGGTTTTCTGAAGAAACTGCAAAAATTTGACCCCCTAACTCGATCAAAGCGCCGCGGTTCCGCGGCGGCAGCTTGCTCCCGCCGTGGAACCGCGGCCGAGTTGACTCGGTCATGGGGTTTCTTCTTTGCAGTTTGCTCATAGGGGTATTTTGGGATTTTTGGAATATATATTTTCTGCCCAGATTTTCCAGAACGAAAATTTTATTTTTGGGGTCCGGAAAATCCGTATTTTTGATCGAACTTCTAAAAGACTTAAGCTGACGGGTTTTTTCTGTGATGTGATATTTGTATTGAACGTCTGCTAATCGCTATATGTCGATTAGTGGGGGTTATACAAATCTGTAGTCTGTAATGTTATTGGAATGTGTATATGAATTCATTGGATTGTCACGGGTGAATAGCCGGGGGTTGTGAGACGAGAGTTTTCTTTTCTTTCAATTCATGTAAATTTGTAAATTGATGTAATAATTATTTGTATGGCCGTACAACCGGGTCGGGGTTGTAGCCGTCATTGTATAATTTCTTTTTACTGTTTTTGCTCCTAGGATAGACCCATGGAGGGGGTGTACAAACTACCGGGTATGCTGAAGTGCCGAGTGGCCTACTCACGGAGTTGAGGGAGGTTGCTTCGCTTCGGGTACTTGGTGGGTAGTTTGCCGCACCCGTAGGGGTCTTGGGTGGGGTTTTGGCTATTCACCGCGACCGTGTAATCTGCTTTTAATTACAGGCTCGTACGAATTGCGGATTCCTAGTATATCCAATGTGTTCATCTGTGATCTGAAATGGCTATCATTGCAATATATCTATATATGATTATTTAGGCGTTGCTTATGTTTTACAGCCGCGCTAGCCCAGCCCCCGCTCTGTCGTTAGTTAAGTAACCTAACGGGTAATGACGGGGCCCCGTGGCAAATGCGAATGGCATAAGCGTACGTCATATTTTGGTTGTTTTCTGCAATGGTAGGATTAAATGATGGGACGCATTAAAAGAACTAATGCAAGAATATCACGCATTAAAAAAACTAATGCAGGAAAATAAACCAAGTTAAAATCGTTGGAACACTTTCGAAAAACCACTCGGTTCTTTTCAAAACAAACTTTTAAAATGCGGAGTTTGAGCCACTCCTTTTAAAAGCTATCTCGTTCCATCGATTATATCAAGTTCTCTACGTTCACGGTTTCGTCAAAACCATTCATAGCCCTCCGTCGTTTCACATGAATAGTCAATAGTATTCAAGCTGTGTTTGTTGGCCAAAGTCAAGGCATAGTGATTGGTAGCTATTGGGTATTCATGTGCAGCATAGATAGATGCGTTGGTTTGGAACAGTCGTACTGCCTTGTTGGCCAAAGTCAAGGGTAGGTACGGGTGGATTCAAATTAACCTGGAGAACGACGGGTAGAACTTGACATGTGACTTATGATTTGTTGGCCAAAGTCAAGGTCATAAGAGCATGGGGCAAAAATCCACATCGGGAGTTTCAAAAGAACTGAAACTTGCTAGTGTTGCATACCATTTGGAGTGTGATGATTCAGGTAGGATTCCTTCAGTTTCGTCACGCGATGATATTTGGATCCCGATCCTACTGTGAGTATATGCTACTCCTCGGGAAATTTCTCACTAAACGATCAATGCTATAAACCTAGTAGGTGCCTAGAAAGGTGTTAGCGGGGCTACGCCCCCAGGGAAAAGAGGTTATTTAATTAAGGAACTTCGCGAAAGCGTTGGAAAACCTCCCTCGAAGTACCGACACTGGCCTGGCTGAACGGCTAAGCAAGTATTGTGCGGTGGGATTGATCCCGACTAATTCTTCCTTTTTGGTTTGAGGAGGGATTCGAGAAACAGTGGGAGCCATCCTGTTTAGACAAACTAAAAACCACTCTAAACTTGCAAGAGCATCATGCTGAGTGTTTCTTCTCTCTCCTAATTGCAGCGACCAATCGACATGACTGGACTTAAGTTACTTCTAGATAAAAACATACTGACAGGGCCAAACTACAAAGATTGGCTCAGGAATGTCAAGATGGCAATCACTTACGACAAGCTGGGGTATCTTCTTACCACCAAACCTCCCCCTGTCCCTGGTCCCACTTCCAGCATCGCGGATAAGGAAATCCGTAAGACTTGGGAGATTGATAGCGCGAAGGCCAAGTGCCTCGTACTTGCCTCTATGGACAATGAACATCAGAGGAGGCACGAGAATATGGACTTGGAATCCATATTTCTTCATACAAAAGAACTGTATGGAGAGCAATCTCGTATCGCAAGATACGAAGTGTCGAAAAAGTTATTTTCAGCAAAGATGGCCGTCGGATCATCAGTAGCAGAACACGTGCTTAAGATGATCGGCTGCATTGAGGAGCTCGCGGACCCAGGGACCACATTGGAGAGTGAGCTCTATACGGACTTAGTTCTCCAGTCCCTTCCTTCCACTTACGCCCAGTTCATACTGAACTTCAACTTACAAGAAAAAGAAGTTGAACTTTCAGAGCTCCTCAACATGCTGAGGAGCGCAGAGGGCACCCTACAGAAAGGTAGGGAAACATCCACTTTGTTTGTAGGAGGATCATCTTCTTCTTGGTCTAAGGCGAAAGCCAAGGGAAAGAAGAAGAAAGCCCCCGCCAAACCAAGGGGCGGTGTTAGTAAAGTGGATACGAAGGGAAAAGCTAAAGCAACAAAGAAAGCGGGGAAGCTTGTGGATAAGGAAGAATGCTTCTATTGTCATAAGAAAGGACACTGAAAGAATGATTGCAGGGCCTGGAAGGCCAGAACACAGGAATTGAAGCAGGTTGCAGCTTCAGCTTCAGGTGTTTATGTTATTGAAAACTGTCTTTCAATAAACTCTACTTCCTGGGTATTGGATACCGGATCAGGATCTCATATCTGTAATTCTTTGCAGGCGTTAAGAAACCGTAGTGTTTTGAAAGCAGGTGACATGACCCTCAGAGTTGCGAACAGAGCTAGCATGGATGCTAAAGCCGTGGGGGACTATCACCTGGGAATGTCATATGGACATGTTTTGGTTTTGCGTAATTGCTTTTTTGTACCCAACGCAACTTGTAATATCATTTCTGTATCTTTAGTTTCTAAAGAAGGTTATGAATTTGCGTTTGTAAGCAATGTTGTAAACATTCACCTTAATCAAGTTCTGATTGGGTCAGGTACATTAAGCAATGGTATATACGTATTAAACCAACCACAAATTTTTAATGTCCAGAATACACACAAAAGAAAGTCTCCGGAAATAAATCATACTTTCTTGTGGCATTGTAGACTGGGTCACATCAATGAGAGAAGGTTGATGAAGTTACATACAGAAGGATATTTGAATCCGTTCGAATATCAATCGTATGCCACTTGTCAATCCTGTCTCAAAGGAAAGATGACAAAGACTCCGTTTACTGGACACGGAGTAAGGGCGAGCGAGCTCTTGGGACTCGTACACAACGACGTGTGCGGTCCAATGTCTACACATGCGCGAAGTGGTTATTCTTACTTCATTACTTTTACGAATAACTTTTCAAGGTACGGTTATGTCTTCTTAATGAAACATAAGTCCGAAGCCTTTGGAAAATTCCAGGAATATAAGAATGAAGTAGAAAAACAAACCGGCAAAAGTATCAAGATTCTAAGATCGGATCGAGGTGGTGAATACTTGAGTGCCGAGTTCCTGGACTATTTAAAAGAGAACGGAATTCTCTCTCAGCTCACTCCTCCATACACTCCGCAACATAACGGTGTATCGGAGAGACGGAACCGAACCCTATTGGATATGGTACGGTCCATGATGAGTAACGCTGAGTTACCGCGATCATTCTGGGGGTATGCGCTAGAATCAGCTGCATACCTTTTGAACCGAGTTCCAACTAAAACTGTGCCTACTACACCATATGAGATGTGGTGTGGGAAGAGACCCTATCTTAAGCACATTAAGACATGGGGATGTCCAGCTTTTGTTAAAAAGCAGCATGCGGACAAGCTCGAGGCACGCTCAGTACAGTGTAAGTTCGTGGGATATCCAAAGAACTCCAAGGGATATTTCTTCTACTGCGAAGAGGAACAAAAAGTTCTTGTTTCTCGTCATGCCTACTTCTTGGAAACTGAGTTTTTAGAAACCCAGATAAGTGGGAGCACAGTAGAACTGGAAGAAATTCCAGAACCTCGAGCTATTACTGAAAGCTTAGTGGAACCAGAGGGTTCAAATGAACAGGACATTCCTACGCCGCTCCGCAGGAGTAGTAGGCAGTCTCATCCGCCCGAGAGATACTACGGTTTTCTCATAGACGGGGATAGAGAGGATTGCATCATAGATTATGATGAGCCTACTAGCTTCCAGCAGGCCGTTCAGAGCGTTGACTCAGTAAAATGGCTGGATGCAATGCGGACCGAAATGGAGTCCATGTACACCAACAAAGTGTGGACGTTGGACATTGCTCCAGACGGGGTAAAACCCGTAGGATGCAAGTGGATCTTCAAAAGGAAGATTGGTGTAGATGGACAGGTTGAGACCTATAAAGCTAGACTTGTTGCAAAGGGTTTCCGTCAAAGACCTGGCTTGGACTATGACGAAACCTTTTCTCCAGTGGCTATGCTGAAATCCATTCGGATCCTTCTTGCCATTGCTGCCTTCCACGATTATGAGATCTGGCAAATGGACGTAAAGACCGCTTTTCTAAATGGAAATTTAGAGGAGTGTGTCTATATGGACCAACCAGAGGGTTTCATTCAGAGTGGGAGCAGCGGAAAGGTGTGCAAGTTGCTTAAGTCCATCTATGGACTAAAGCAGGCATCGCGGAGTTGGAACATCTGTTTTGATGAGACGGTCAAGGAATTTGGCTTTATCAAAAATCCAGATGAACCATGCATCTATAGTAGATTTGTAGCGAGAACTGTAGTATTCCTCGTTTTATACGTGGATGACATTCTCTTAATAGGAAATGACATTCCTATGCTACAATCTGTCAAGGGGTTCTTGTCACACAGGTTCTCCATGAAAGACCTGGGTGATGCCTCATACATCCTGGGGATCCGGATCCATCGTGATAGATCCAAGAGGATATTAGGACTTTCACAGTCCAGGTACATCGACACCATACTGAAAAGATTCAGTATGGAAGATTCCAAGCACGGTAACCTACCGGCTTGTCACGGGATCACCCTCTCTAAAGAGATGTCTCCCAAGACTGATTTGGAGAGGGATCGCATGTCTATTATACCCTACGCTTCTGCGGTAGGCTCTATAATGTATGCGATGTTGTGTACCAGACCGGATGTAGCTTATGCACTGAGTGTGGTAAGCCGGTATCAGTCAAACCCTGGGGAGAAACACTGGATAGCGGTAAAGAACATTCTCAAGTACCTGAGAAGGACTAAGGAGATGTTCTTGGTGTATGGCGGAAAAGACCTCCAGATCGAGGCCTTTGCTGACTCCAGCTTCCAGAGTGACAAGGATGATTCCAAGTCCATGTCGGGTTTTGTCTTTACCCTCAATGGAGGGGCGGTGTGTTGGAAGAGTTCCAAACAGGAAACCGTTGCAGACTCGACGATGGAAGCGGAATACATCGCTGCATCTGATGCCGCAAAAGAAGCTGTCTGGATGAGGAAGTTCTTGAAAGAACTTCAGGTGGTTCCGTCCATTGTTGATCCAATACCTCTGTATTGCGACAACAACGGGGCTATAGCTTTAGCGAAGGAACCCAGGTCCCATCAGAGATCCAGACACATCTTGAGGCGGTATCACCTGATCAGGGAGATCGTGGATCGCCAGGAGATCGAGGTTCGGAGAGTCGCTTCAGAAGATAACACTGCAGATCCATTCACCAAGGCCTTGCCCCAGACTCAGTTTGAGCGGCTGATCGAGATGATAGGTCTTCGATACGCCAGTACATGGCCTTAGTGCAAGTGGGAGATTGTTAGTGTATATGCCCTAGAGGCCATTACTGTATCATACAAGTTTGTATATTACTTAATGGAAGCTTGGGATATTCACCTTGTATATACAATCTTGCTCAAAATAGTAGTATGCTACTTGGTTTGTTTCTACTTCAATGTGTACATGTGTTTATTTTAGTATATCGCCTATACACATTAGTGGAGCCCTTAGGATCTTTGCTTGATTACCAGCGTTGTGATGGCAGTCACACTAGTGGGGCTGGGTAATCTATAAGCACATCCTTATGCAGGTCCCTGGTCGCAGGACTATCAAGACAGGGCATCGATACTCCGGAGTAGACTAGCGCATGCGCTTCTCATCCCAGTGTGGGAGACGGTCTATCCCATAGCCGTCGGTACGTCGTACTTGAGATAGTATGCGGGTGCTCGTTGGGTTACGAGTACACTGGACAGGACTCGTCGCGAACTGACTAGTTGGTATTATGCCTATCGTCAGTTATCAGTTCCCAGGTGACATGAGTACAGCTTAGTCCGCTGACTTGACACTGTCACTTTGCCTCGAGTGTGTTCCTACTGTACTTTGATTACTACCCTACCACGGCTCAAAGGAGTCGTGCAAACAGGTGGTAGTTGGGTGCAGTCCTGAAGCACTTGGAGGCAGTGACGGTTAGACAGGATTCGTCTCTCCCGGTATTGGGGGTTGACATCGCGCTGTGTCTAGGAGAGCCATTACACGAGTAGTCCCTGGCCAGGGCAAACGAGATATACTGGTAGGCTTCCAGTGTTATCTCAGGGTGTTTTGGGCTTCACTCCGACACGACTTGTACCGCTATTGGGGGACTGACGTTTACCGCCCCCTAGGCCCGCCATGCAATGTATCAGACGAACAGACCGGACTGTACGGAGAATGTCACACTCAGGCTCAGTAGGAGTTCAGATGGGTTTCGCCTCATCGGTCTTCTTGTCGGCATCTACCTGGGGACCGTTACGCACAGCTAGTGCCGCTTGCGGTCTGTGGTTAAACCCACTGCCAGCGTAGTGTCGAGTCTTTAGAGTCCCACACAGAAAGCTATTCGCCTTTAGGCAAAAGAGTAGAGGTCGCATGGTTTTGCGGCAGGTCGCATGGTTTTGCGACAGGGTTCGGTCACATCCGTGCACTTATGCACGTACAGTGTCCGGACAGTTATCACTAGCGGGCTTTGGTTTAAGCCAGATCCTAGTGTACCTTTTGGGATTGGATTTATCCAGTATGCATTCGTGTTCCTCGGAACGCGGATGCGGGTGTGTATGCACAGTTGACGGAGAGACAGAGGCAGAGGATTCTCATTAGGGTTGTTGACCGTTGACAGTTGACTATTGACTTTTTGTTCAACCCTAATGAGAATATGATATGTGATTAACAATTATATTAATTAAGTATTATGGTGACATGGTTGTTGAGGGATTGACTTTGTTGACTTGTTGACTTTTGTTGACTTTGTTGACCGGTTGACTAGGCTTGACTAGTTGACCATCATGATAACTATAGCTATCATTTCATGGCAAAGACTTTTGCTTGCTTGCTCTTTTGTGCAAAATGAGTGCATGAAATGATATGGCTATGGTTGCTTAAACCATCACATAATACTTGATTGATATGAGGTGTTATAATTGTTTTGGATTATGAGAGCCAAAAGAGAAAAGTCTTCTCTCATTTTTCTTTCATGCTCATTCTCTCTCTTGTTCTTGAGCTCACATCTCCTCCTCTTGCTCTCCCTCTCTTGATTCTATGGTTCACTTGTCTCATGAGTTGAGAACCAAGAACCATAGATAAAATCCCATACAAACTCTTCTCTACTCACTCTAGTTCACAAGGTTTAGCAAACTGAGTGAACTAGTTTCTTCAAAGTTCGAAGAAGGAGCCAAAGGTTGAAGCTTTCAGGTGGATCTATCTTCGGCGCAAGGAGACGACGGGGAGAAGCCGATTCGGACGACCATCGAAGCTTGAAGACGAAGGAGTTCGAGAAAAAGAAAGGTATAACCCCCTAACCGAGTAGTTAGCAACTCGTAGTTAGGTTGTTAGTTAGATGTTTAACAAAGATCCGGTTTTGAGTCCATGTTACCACCTCTAAGAAAATTGTTTTTCACCAAATTTCGCATGCCCGAAAGTACCGGGAGAGGTAGCATGGACTTACAATCCGGTCATGATTAACCGTCTAAAACAATAATACTTAACATGTTATCAACCATTGCATACAAGATTTTATAACTAAACATATATGCTTTATTTAAACCATTTTTTAATTTAACAAAAAAAACTTTATCATGAGACTAACTAGTTATCTCAAGATTCGGCATGATGAAGGCATGGTAAAGAGATGGATTTCAAGTAGAGAAAAGGAGGAGCAGAGGGGTCTTACGGGTTGTGTGAATCGGTATAACAACCAGTTCATCGATTCGATTCTGACGGCAAAAACAAGTCTATGTGACCTAGGCTCAAGCAACCAAGACAAGGATCAAGTTAGTTTCTAAAAGTAGTCTTTATGTAGATTTTGAGAGGAAAGAAAAGAAATGTAAAGCGATGCTTACGAAGTTTATGAATGGTACAATACTTCGGTCTTGAATTCCTAAGGACGAAGTGAGCTCCAGCGGCGCCGAAACTTTGAGAGTTCTAAGAATGAAGATTTAAAATAATTTTTTGAAGGAGGATGAACAATGAAGGAGAGAACATATAAAACAATATCAATATGGTCATTATAATAATTCATAATCATAACCATACTAATTATTATATGCATTCATTTTGAGAGTTAAAAGGAAAATGAAATGAAAGGTCTCATTTGTAGGTTATGAGAGAGTTTAGAAAGAACTAAACCAACGAGCTACAAGGTATTTCATGCACATATTTAATTAGAATTAAATATATATTGTTGCTTGAAAAGAAAGTGGGCTTTTGGGCTCATAGTTTTATAAAAGAAAATAAAAATGAGATTGGATTTGGGTTATGGGCTGGGTCAGGTCTTACGTTTAATTTGAAATAGGTTAAAATTTAGTTTAAAGAAATGAGTTTAGGAAAAATAGATGGAATAATAAAATAATATATTTAATAGATAACAAAATATACGGAAAAATACTAAGAATAAATAAATATAATATTTTACTAAAGAAAGAAAATACGAAGATATAGTAATATTGGGGTCGTTACAAAATTCAGGCCATACGTCCCCAAGCGTCTCGGTCCAGTATTTGGTGATAAACAATTGGCTTCACACCGACACGACTTATCGTGTATTATGGGTCTGATTTTGTCCACCCCTAGACCCGATATGCGATACTCTTAGACGAACAGACTGGACTGTATGGAGACTGTCACTTTCAGGCTCAGTAGGGATACGAACGAGTTTTCTTGTCGACCTTCCTTTCATTCAATACCTAGATAGCCGTTACGTACAGCTAGTGCCGCTGACGTGCTTGTGGTAAAACCCACTGCCCGTGTATTGTCGAGTCTTTAGAATCCCATACAGAGGGTTTCCCAGCTCAGGCGAAACGTTATAGTGTACATATTTTGATACGTACTTTGGTTCGATTAAAACACGTGCTTTTGTACATGTACTTTTAATCGGACATTTTGTTAATACTAACCGGTTTAAAAGATAGCCAGATTATCGTATTGGGATAAAATGTGAGCTAGTATTATATATCTCTTTTCGTATCTCTCTTTTCGGTATTCGTATTTTGACAGAATATGTTATTTATACGAATACGGGTATTTGTATAAATTCGTGTATTTGTGTCTTGATATAAATACGGGTATTTGTATCTTACGGTATTCGTATTTTGATACAAATACGGATATATGTATTTGTAGCATATACTTGTATTAGTCTATATGTGTGTGTGTGTGTGTGTGTGAGGTGGCTCTCTTCTCCTCTTATATCATTTTTAATATGTGAGAATGGTGTAGGCTTGTGACTCACCATGGTGAATCACAAGTCGACCCATTCTTGACATTAAAAGAAAAGAAAGAGGAAAGAAAAGAGAATGAAAGTTTTTTCCTTGCCATACTTCCTCACTTGCTCTTCACCTTTTGCTGCTTCTTCCTCTCTCTTAGTTTTTTGTTTGTTGAGAAAGGAAAAAGAAAAAGAGAGAACACTTAGAAATTGGCCACTGCTACATCCTAGGGATCAATTCTTAGCAAGTTTTGATTATCAGTTACTTCACTTTGTGTGAAATTAGAGTCTAGGTTTGGGTACCTTCAGGTGAATCATTTTTGATAAGGAAGACCGCTGTAACACCCTAGGATGTGTTTAGTGGCTAATTATATTTAATATGTGAATTTTAATAAAAAGTTTACCAAATTGATTTTCAAATAATTTTTCAAATTTAATAAATATTTTTCTAAAATTTTACCAAGCTTGCACAAACTTGTGCATGTAAACTAGGGTTGGAATTTGGGTTAAACCATATTTAACAACCATGGTAGGTTAACCCCACCATTAGTAAGTTAACATGATTTGAATTAAGGGTATTTTTTTTAAAATGAAATAGGATTTAAAATGCTTTTTTTTTGTTGACTTGAGAGAGAGAGAATGCATCATGGTAAGCCATGCTTGCATTAAATGAGAGAGAGAGAGAGAGTGCATCATGGCAAGCCCATGCTTGCATTTAATGTGGCAAGAGAGAGAGAAATGGGGGCTTGACTCTCTATTGTTATCATTCTTTCTTTTGTTTGTTCACACTCTCATATCTCACTCACTCACTCTCTCACTCACACACACACAGCTACATCAGCAGCAACAGCAGAAGTTGCAGCAGCAGCAGCATCACACAACAACAACAACAGAGCAACAACAGCAGCTACATCAGCAATTCCAGCCCCAGCAGCAGCAGCTCGGCCACAGCCCCAGCACATGTAGCAACAGCCCGAGCAGCCCCAGCAGCCCCAGCACATGTAGCAGCA
This sequence comes from Agapanthus africanus, assembly GCA_030015575.1. NCBI lineage: Eukaryota > Viridiplantae > Streptophyta > Magnoliopsida > Asparagales > Amaryllidaceae > Agapanthus > Agapanthus africanus. The sequence continues at coordinate 477,510,798 of CM057340.1, forward strand.
GCCCGAGCAGCCCCAGCACTAACACCATCAACTACACCATCAGCAACAATAACAACATCAACAGCAACAACAAGCAGCAGCATCAGCAGTAGCAGTAACAACAGCATCTGGAGCAGCAACAGCAGTAGCAGATTCTTCTCCTTCTCTTCTTCCCCTGACCCAGCCTCGTAGGGTCAAGAGAGGTATAACCTCTGAGCTCCACTTGTTGTATGCTAGACTTGTGTGTCGGTTTAGCTTAATTAGTGTAATTGGTAGTTGTTAGCGCTAGATTGTGTGTTTTTAGTGATATTTGTGGTGATTAGTGTGATCTTTGCTTAAGCAAGGTTAGTTTTGGCTAGACTAAGTTAATTAAGTGTTGTTAGGGCCTTGTGAACCTAGGTAAACCCCAGATTACACAGATATACCCTAAGTTTGCAAATTGTGCAAAATTTGACGTTTTTAAGCAAAATCTTAGCTTTTTAAAGTCTGCTGTTACCCCAGTGAGTTCAGAATAAAATTGAGTGGACTGTAGCCTACTTGAGAGACCCTGACCCCACCACCAGAGCCCGACCCCACCAGCACAACTTCAGGCCGCCGGAAAAATCTGTCTGGCCGCAAATCTGGGAGATAAGAGCTAGGGTTTTTAGGTTGGGTATCTGCTATGTTTTGTAGGTCCATGGTATATATAGTTTTGTAATATTTTAATCTGGGTAGAATCTGGGACGATATATCGTTTTCTGGTGTTTTAGTTTGCGCGATACGCGCGATACGCGAGTGGGTTTTGTGATTCAGCGTATCGCGGCGTGTCGGGCTGAGTCGTAGATGCGTGCACACACGTTTCAGCGTATCGCACACACGCGCGTTAATTCGCGACGCGAGTTTCTCGTTTTGTTTCGATCTCGCGATTTGAGAGATTCTTGCTTATATAATTGGATTCCTTGTGTAAAATTCCAGGTTCACAGGCGGGCACGTCAGACGTCGCCAGGAAAGGGAAGCAGGTGGTCGGCTATACTTAGAACGCGACCAGGTGAGTAGATTTAACATCTACGGGGAAATCGCCCGTATGGCGTTAAGCGTCAGGGCGTAATAGGATTTGTAGTCATGAGTGTCCATATAGATATATTGGTAGTATAGAACACTGCACTGTCACTAACGGTCCAAGTTGCACGAGCACGATTTATATGCTACACCCACACCGTTAGTGATTGCCATACCACTCATATTATAGGATTGCTATAAACCGCATAGCATATTGATTCTGCTTATTTGACGTTGTCATGATTTGCCGCATACTAGCATATGTATATTCATACCATGCATACCGTATACGCACTTTTGTGCGTACCTACATCACATATATTCATACTTGGGCATATATACATCACATATCTATACCTGTGCCACATACATCACATATATTCACACTTGTGCCACATACATCACATATGATCATACTTGGGCACATATACATCACATATCTATACCTGTGCCACATACATCACATATATTCATACTCGGGCGCATATACATCATATGTCTACATTAGATCACATGTACATTGCTATATTCATTTTGTGTACTTATCCATTCGCACATCTATACATATACCCATATTCATATTTTATATACATGGATGATATTGACTTGATTTGAAACTAAGGGACCGCAAGCGGTATTTTCAAAACGGGATCTTTTAAAAGAGCGGTTCTCCCTTTTTTTTACCCTTAGTGTCATACGACACATTGCATGGATTTACGCATTGGATTTGATTTATGTGATTTCTGGATTTGGGAACCGGAGTACTATTTTAAGAAAACACGCACTGTTTAAAAACCCGGTTTCCCTTAATATGATATTTAGTGCGTCCACCATGAGTTTTCTCGGTTCCAGAGAGCTTGTGTGAGTATACCCGATTCGAGGAGAGGTAGGCACCGATTGCGGGTACATGGTGGACCCGGTACGGTACCCCGGGGCGAGAAGACTCGTATTGTTAGACGGTGAGCCCGTCGGAGGGACTACCACCTACCGGTGATTGGTTGGACCTGGCAGTTATCCGGAGGATACTGACCAGAGTCGATTGATGGATACGGGACGATGCGTACTGCAGGGGCCGAGGGCCGATTCCGCAGACGGAGCCCGTGGGCAAATCCGATGGACGGACGCCCCATATTGGAGGATTTGCGTGTTGATGCTGGACACGGCTGATTTCATGATATTTTGAGTGCCGATGATGGGCACTCCCGAGCTTATGAGGTTCACAGGATTTGAGGGCCGATGTGGATGACGGCGCCTGAGTTTTTACTGGGATTTGGGTGTATTGTTGGACACCGACTGTTTTACCACGTGATACTCCGTGTAGATATTATTATTCACATGCTCAGCATTTAGTATTTGACATCCCATCCTGTATCTATTGTACTTGATATAGCACGCATGCTTGCACGATCATTGCATACCCAGCTCATGCTATATAGGATTGTTATATTTCATCATTTGACATGATTATTGTATACCTTGCACATCATATGGTGAGACTATTAGATCGTAATCATTGCATGATATTGAGCACCCAGTTCATCATATAGATGTTTATCTTGTAAGTACACGGCGGCGCCCCGGCCGTCAAACCGACGGCCAAATGCGGAAGCGGTGATAAACTTTAATTTTGCGAACTTAGCAAACCGGCACCACCGCGCACTAAACCCCGGATCGGGCCATTAAACTAGATCTAGCTAATAACAAGACGGGTTAGAGATATACCGAGTGATCCGAGTCTTCCGGTCTTCTCGTCATCGTCCCGATCTCCCGCGGAAACTCCGGTAGTCGCCTCCTCGCCGGAAGGGCACCACATCGCCTGCATCTTTTACGGGCTCCCACCTCTAAACCGAGGCAACTCGGGCATGAAGCTGGCAAGTCGACATGCCCAAGACGTGCTATAGAATGTGTAGTGCTTAGTCTCTTTGGGGTTATGTTGCCTTGATGGAGGAATCAAGATGATATGAACTTGGGGATTTTTGTGGCAATGGAAAATGATATGAATGATTAATTTTCCCACACCAAAATGAAAACCTCTCATTCTCCCTTTCTCTTCCAAATATGTGGCCGGCCCTTATCAAATGGAAATGGTGGAGGAGGCAAAGTAAATTCCAAGAGGGAGGTGAGTGTAGGAGATTGAAATGGTGACCACATCCATAAAGCAAAGAAACATCAACCATACTTAAAACCCATACCCACTCAAATCTCATTAAAGCACCATTATGGATGAAAAACAAAAATGCTTATCATAATGAATACAAGTGCAAGAAACCCCATCCACAAATGTTATTTGCACAATTGCAAATAACCCCCTCCATCGAAAAAGTCCGGCCGGGAAAGAACAAAGGAAAACCGGCCGGAACGGAATGCAAACTGGCAACTCCAGAAAACTGGTCCCGTAATAAATTACAGGAAAACCCCAACACTGTGCATACACACCCGCATCTGTATTCCGTCCGGATACAAATGCAAAGAGACAAAATCTACACTGTACTAAACTAGGATCCGGCTTAAACCAAAGCCGGCTAGTAATGTTCGTCCGATCCTGATCCGTGCAATACCGCACGAATCTGATCGAACCCTGCCATATAACTATACGGCCTCTAGTACAAACCGTCCGATCCTGATCCGTGCAATACCGCACGTATCTGATCGGACCCTGCCATATCTCCATACGGCCTCTACAGCGTTTCGCCCGAAAGCTGAGTAACTGAAGGTGTGGTGGACTCTAAAGACTCGTCAATACTATGGCTGTGGATTTAACCACTAGCACGTCAGAGGTATAAGCCAATACGTAACGGGCCACCAGCTATTGACTAAAAGGGACGTCGATGAGCGAACTCATCCTGACACCCTACTGAGCCTGTCAGTGACAATATCCGTACAGTCCGGTCCGTTCGTCTATGAGCATCGCATGTCGGGCCTAGGGGGTGGGTAAAAGTCAGACCCCCAAAAGCGGTACAAGTCGTGTCGGAGTGTAGCCCAGAACACCCTGAGATACTACTGGAATACCTACCGGTAAATCTCCTGCCTTGGCCAAGGACTTCGTGTAATGGCTCTCCTAGACACAGCGCGACCTCACCCCCAATACCGGGAGAGACGAACCCCCGAAGATCCGCTCACTGCCTCCATGTGGCTCGGGACTGTACCCAACTAAAACCTGTTTGCACGACTCCTTTGAGCCGTGGTAGGGTAGTAATCAAAGCACAGTGGGAACTCACACGAGACAAATGACGATCCCCAGGTCGATGAACTAACCTGTACACATGTCACCAGGGAACTGCTATCTGACGTCAAGTATAATCCCAACTAGCAGGTTCCCAGCGAGTCCTGTCCGGTGTACTCATAACCCAATGAGCACCTGTATACATCTTAGGTGAACCAACAGACACCAGTGGCTTGTGAGACCGGCCACCGCCCCTCGTCGGGGTCTCGACTGTATACACTAGTCTACTCTGGAGAATCGATGCCCTGTCTCGAAACTCCCACGACTAGGGACCTTTTAAGGATGTGCTTATAGACTCCAGCTCTCACTTATATGATCGCCCTCATACTGCTGGCAGTCAAGCAAGAATCCTATGGGCTCTATCAACGTGTAATAGCGACATGTAAGGTCACCTGAAGCAGTACACGATGATAAAGGTAAACCAGATAGCAAACTATCATCTCGAGTAAGACTGTCGTACCGGGATAGGTCCTCCCTCAATCATTGCAATCACGTGCCTGTGATCCAATAATTGACTCTGAGGGCAATATCTCCAACAATCTCCCACTTGCACTCAAGGCTAATTATTGCGATGTCGCATACTCACAGCCCGTGTGATACCGAGCACCCAACTCCTCTACTAGTCAGTCTTACAAAACCTGTTTGCGAAACTCTTGCGATCGAGGAATAGCCTCAGTGAGTGGATCCGCCTTGATGTTTCTTTCTATGTCTCTCTATATCTCAAGTTCGCGGAGAAAGCCATCTCCCGAAATGAGCAATACCTGTCTTAGAATGTCTGGATGTCTGATGGGACCGAGCTCATAAATGAATTCCAAATCCAAACTTCTTAGACTGTATCGTCAACTGAACTTAATCAGTATCCTGCGCCATGCCACCCTCAGTATTGCCTTGGATCACCTGTCCAAAACACTGCCCCTCGTCAGAAGGAAAAACTATAACTCTGACAACCTCCTTGTCGTCCATGTCACCTTGGAAGCCTGGAACGATAACTATCTCCCAAATGAGGCAGCCATTATCATATCCCTAGAACATCCACCTATGTTCTAAAACTGCTTCCGACTGTTTTTCCAGGATTGGATCAATATCAACTTATTGCATCTAGTGCAAGAACAACATCTGGTGTGGTACTTGACATCTCATGATTGACTCAATTGCCTAAGCAAGTGATCTGCTAATCATGCACATCCCTCTCTACTTTAGTCTATAAGACACCTTTAGAGAGGGTGACTCCATTACCTGCAGGTACACTACCATGCCAGGAGTCGACCATTCTAAATACTCTTAGAATGTTGTCTAAGTACCCAGATTGGGAAACCACCCAAATCTAGATCTAAAACTATAGATCTAGTAACCAGTATGTCTGATATAATGTCCAAGTCCCTTATGGAGAAACCACTGTGTGACGACCAAAGTATAACCGATCGTAGTATAGGAATATCACTTCCTACTACCTTCTCAACAGATCCATCCCCTATTCTGATGACGTCAAACCTATGACTGTCACATCAGAAACAGATGATCTAACTCCGCTATATCTGCTTTAGTCTATAAATAGACATAAGCCTGATGTCCACCAATGCTTCCGCTACTCCCACTGACTACGACAACCCTCTGGCAGAGTCATATAGATGTGCACTTCTAAAGCTAGTTTAGAACGACGCTATACTCATCCTCCTGCCGGGTCTCGCAGCCTGGAACAACAACAATGGCAAGTGTGGGTAAACAAGAACTTCCCTGTCACCGTCCTTGAGGCTACCGGAGTACCTCTCGGGTGCCTGAAGTTACCCACCTTGTCTGCGGAGTGGCCAATGGAATGTCAAATCAGATTGAATCTTTAGGTTCCTTATCAAATCTTCAGTAATCGTTTGCGGTTCTGGAATCACTTCCAGTTCTACCATACTCCCACTACTGTTTTTGAAAAAATCCATTTTTATTAAAACTGTGGCGAGTCGAGAACAACATTACTATTGATCTCTCTTATGGTAGAAAAGCCAACCCTCGTCATAGCCTGGGTCAACCCACAAACAGCCATTACAGAAACGTGCCTTGAGTTATCCAGAGTCTGGTTTCAATCATAAGCCGGACAACTCCCCGTACCTTAACAATGTTAAGATATGAACTGTACTATATCCAATATAGAACCAGAGGCACTGATTTAATTCAACCAGATTCAAACCATGCAGCTGTTTCCAGTGCATGTCAACTAAATGGAGAGAGGCCAATCAGCGTTACTCAACTCAGGAATGCTTCCAATTATGAGTAACCTGAAAGAGAAGCAATTTCTCTTTATCATTACTATCAACTGAATACCATACACAAGTATCTACATCTTTGATCACTTTGAAGAATCCCGATACTTGCTACACCTGGTTCTCTACTGTATTCAAATACCTATAACTCCTCAAAACTTAGACCCTGTGTTTCTACGAAACACATGTCTAAGAACTAGAGAAGTTAAAAGTAAACAGAATATAGTATGAGGACCAACCCCTCTGTCCTAATGGACACTGGACAACATACAATACTCTGTATAAGTCCGCTGAGTCTAATAACTCTTTCACTGTGTGTCGTAGGTTGAAAACTGTACTTATGGTTAAGAAGAATTACACCGCTGTTTAATGCTCCTTACCTAACCATCCACTGATATAGGTAAATGTCATCGACATAATATCAAAAGGTATATCTCACTCTATGAAAATAGACGTACAGATATGTCAATTTGAAATTGGTGCACAACAGCGGATATTCAAAACCAAATATTTGCCGACCGGCAAACAACCCAGGTGGCTTCCTCAAATATCACCAATTACAAAGAATCCCGATATAATGAGGATGGTCACCTAATTCCCAATAATTTACTCCCACTCATCATCTGTAAAATCATACAGATGTGAGAATCAAACCTAGTAAATACATACCCTGGAGCAAGTGTCCAATCGGGAAATCAGTTTTCTTTTAACAGTACACAGTTGAACTGAAACTTTGAAATGTTTCGATGGGGTATCCTGGTATTCCTAGTAATGCCTCTACCATTATCCAGATTCACAACTATAACCGTATAATTCTTTGCCACCTCTCCAAATCCCTTTATATGTCTTTAGTCATTACCTTCTGCACACCCCTTTAGGCCAATTGGTTTTCTTCCTTCCCTACCGTTCGGCACCAGCCTATGGTTTGGAAGAAGACTATCCAATAAGCATAATGGGTGTACTGTCCTAACCCTAGGAGCACTCGCAATGCGAGAGAAGGTGAAGATAAAAGACAACCGAATAAACCTTATTCCTATTTCTTCTGGACCAGAATCCATCCCCGAACTGGAACAAGTTCCTTTCGAGTTCGTATATAACCATACGATGGAGTATCCAATAAACTGTGGATCTTCGTAGTGATACGGAGTGTCCTGGAGAAATACAAAGGTGATTTAGGATTGGCGAAGAAAAACTTGGTTTGGTCGTGAATATCAGTCGCAATTTACTTTGCCCTCTAACTAATCCCTTGCTTTGTCTTAATCTTAATACCTTCTGCACACCATTTAGGCCAATTGGTTTTCTTCATTCCCTACCGGTCGGCACCAGCCTAAGGTTTGGAAGAAGACTATCCAATTTGCGTAATAGGTGTACTATCTCCTAAGCCAAGGAGTACTCGCAACCTGAGAGAAGGTAAAAAGAAAAGACAACTGAATAATCCTATCCGTTTTCTCCAAAACCGGAAACCATCCTCGAATAAATTCCTTCGAGTTCGTATCTAACCATACGATGGTTTTGTCCAATGGAAGTGGACGTTCGTAGTAATACGGGGTGTCCTGGAGAAAAGGGTAAAAGTAGGAGTGGCAATGAGGTCTGCAACTCTGACAATCCAAAAGCCAGTGTTAAGAAGGTTCGGTCAACTTGGTCACTGAGTCATAGTCTTAGGGTCGGGTCAATGGTCGCTGCCAGAGAGAGAGAAAAGAAACACTCAGCGTGCACTCTAACCTAGATCAGAATGGTTATCCCTTTATCTAATCTGGAAACCTCCCACTGTACCTCAAATTCTCCTCCAAACCTGAAAGAAGAATTAGTCGGGGTCACCCGAGGAGTAAACCAACTCATCAGTGGGAATCGGGATCCAACTCTCATCGCATGATAACGTGACGTAATCCGCTCACGTCATTACACTCCAGAAGGTATGCGCATATCTGGCAAGTTTCAGTTCTTTTGAAACTCCCGATGTGATTTTTACCCCATGCTCTTATGACCTTGACTATGGCCAACAAATCATAAGTCACATGTCAAGTTCTACCCGTCATTATCCAGGTTGATTTGAACCCACCCGTACAAGCCCTTGACTAGGTCCAACAAGGCTATACGACTGTCCCAAACCAACGCATCTATCTATACTGCATATGAATAACCAACAGCTACCAAACACTGTGCCTTGACTATGGCCAACAAACACAGCTTGAATACTATTGACTATCCATATGAAACGACGGAGGGCTACGAATGGTTTCTGGCGAAAACCTTTAACGTAATGAACTTGATATCGTTGAAGGAACGGATAGCTTTTTAGAAAATATAGTGACGAAAACCTTTACTAAAGAGGTCACTCCCGGTGAAGGGATCTCGGCTCTTTCCCCGTAGAATAGGGTGCAGGATATTCCAAATGAATACCACGATGCAAAGCAAAAGTAATCGGCTATAGTGAAGTTAATGTCCTGACGCAAACTTCTGTCCAAGGGGTCACTCCCGGTGAAGGGATCTCGGCCCTTGCCTCGTCGACTGAGGTGCTGGATATTCATAACCGAATATCACTGTGCAAAACAAAAGAGAACGTCCTTGCAATAACAGCTTTTGAAAAGTGTTCCAACAACATCAGAATAGGTTTGTTTATCTTGCATTGATCCGAATCAATGCAGTCCCATCAAAAGATCACACCACAAAGAACGAAAATATACTGACGTACGTATATGCCATCCGCATTCGCCACTGGGTCCTGTCATCACCCGTTAGGTTAGCTAACTAACGGCAGAGCGGGGACTGGGCTAGCGCAGATGAAAAACATATACAACATCTACTAATATATATACCAATGTATTATATTTCGCTCAAGGCGTGAATAAAATGCAACATCACAGAAATGTACAGCATCACAGAACAATACAGATATCTGGGATCCCCGGGTTTCACAGAACCACTACTGAAACCCGACGTTCCCCTGGTCGTGTGGATAGCCTGTGCAATGAAATCCTATACCCCCTACGAGTGCGGCGAATAGCCAGCCAATCCTGGGGTGAAGCCCCTTCCATCCCAATGCCATGAGATGCGGGCTTGTTGCCCTCCAGAACCCGGCTATCCGTGCACCCCACCGCGGGGCAATCCTAGTACAGAAAGTAAAATATACATACAACGGGTACATCGACCGCAACCTGGCCGTGCCCCAAAAGAATAATACAAACAGGCAGTGACGGCAGTCCACATGTCGGACGCTCGCCCCGCAATATCAAATGTACATAATACAACAGTACTGTACTAGCATTGCATCCAGGCTATCCCTCACGACCGATCCGCAACATCACAGCAAAACACAGAACATCAACGTGAAAGTCACGTTCGCAAATCCGTCTAACCGGGCTATAGCAGTTAGACCGGATTTACCGATCGAGTGACATTCACGGTCGCAGATATAATGTAAATACTGTGAAATAATGTGTTTAAAATATCCGATCGATCAAAAATTAACTAGTGGGCCCCCAAGCAATACTGTAGCACTCACAGAAAATCTGGGCCCAATATTAATATTCCAAAACCCCTAAAATTAGCCCAGAAGCACACTGGAGAAATTGGACACAGTGAGGACATCAATATGCGGCGGAACCGCGGCCCAAGGGGGGGTTTGGCCGCGGTTCCGCGCTTCAGTCGTCGACTGACAGTGTCGAATTTTCCCAGTAGTCTTAGAACTTCCAGTACATCAATATTTTACAACCTGAAAAAATTTTAGAGACCAAAAAATTTCAACAGAAAACTGATGTGAACAAAAATGCAAGTTTTGGAATTTTGGTCGATCGGAAATGAAAAACACATCAAACGAAGCTAGACGAAGTTAATGGCGAGGCTCTGATACCACTGTAAGTACACGGCAGCGCCCCGGCCGTCAAACCGACGGCCAAATGCGGAAGCGGTGATAAACTTTAATTTTGCGAACTTAGCAAACCGGCACCACCGCGCACTAAACCCCGGATCGGGCCATTAAACTAGATCTAGCTAATAACAAGACGGGTTAGAGATATACCGAGTGATCCGAGTCCTCCGGTCTTCTCGTCATCGTCCCGATCTCCCGCGGAAACTCCGGTCGTCGCCTCCTCGCCGGAAGGGCACCACATCGCCTGCATCTTTTACGGGCTCCCACCTCTATACCGAGGCAACTCAGGCATGAAGCTGGCAAGTCGACATGCCCAAGACGTGCTATAGAATGTGTAGTGCTTAGTCTCTTTGGGGTTATGTTGCCTTGATGGAGGAATCAAGATGATATGAACTTGGGGATTTTTGTGGCAATGGAAAATGATATGAATGATTAATTTTCCCACACCAAAATGAAAACCTCTCATTCTCCCTTTCTCTTCCAAATATGTGGCCGGCCCTTATCAAATGGAAATGGTGGAGGAGGCAAAGTAAATTCCAAGAGGGAGGTGAGTGTAGGAGATTGAAATGGTGACCACATCCATAAAGCAAAGAAACATCAACCATACTTAAAACCCATACCCACTCAAATCTCATTAAAGCACCATTATGGATGAAAAACAAAAATGCTTATCATAATGAATACAAGTGCAAGAAACCCCATCCACAAATGTTATTTGCACAATTGCAAATAACCCCCTCCATCGGAAAAGTCCGGCCGGGAAAGAACAAAGGAAAACCGGCCGGAACGGAATGCAAACTGGCAACTCCAGAAAACTGGTCCCGTAATAAATTACAGGAAAACCCCAACACTGTGCATACACACCCGCATCTATATTCCGTCCGGATACAAATGCAAAGAGACAAAATCTACACTGTACTAAACTAGGATCCGGCTTAAACCAAAGCCGGCTAGTAATGTTCGTCCGATCCTGATCCGTGCAATACCGCACGAATCTGATCGAACCCTACCATATAACTATACGGCCTCTAGTACAAACCGTCCGATCCTGATCCGTGCAATACCGCACGTATCTGATCGGACCCTGCCATATCTCCATACGGCCTCTACAGCGTTTCGCCCGAAAGCTGAGTAACTGAAGGTGTGGTGGACTCTAAAGACTCGTCAATACTATGGCTGTGGATTTAACCACTAGCACGTCAGAGGTATAAGCCAATACGTAACGGGCCACCAGCTATTGACTAAAAGGGACGTCGATGAGCGAACTCATCCTGACACCCTACTGAGCCTGTCAGTGACAATATCCGTACAGTCCGGTCCGTTCGTCTATGAGCATCGCATGTCGGGCCTAGGGGGTGGGTAAAAGTCAGACCCCCAAAAGCGGTACAAGTCGTGTCGGAGTGTAGCCCAGAACACCCTGAGATACTACTGGAATACCTACCGGTAAATCTCCTGCCTTGGCCAAGGACTTCGTGTAATGGCTCTCCTAGACACAGCGCGACCTCACCCCCAATACCGGGAGAGACGAACCCCCGAAGATCCGCTCACTGCCTCCATGTGGCTCGGGACTGTACCCAACTAAAACCTGTTTGCACGACTCCTTTGAGCCGTGGTAGGGTAGTAATCAAACCACAGTGGGAACTCACACGAGACAAATGACGATCCCCAGGTCGAAGAACTAACCTGTACACATGTCACCAGGGAACTGCTATCTGACGTCAAGTATAATCCCAACTAGCAGGTTCCCAGCGAGTCCTGTCCGGTGTACTCATAACCCAATGAGCACCTGTATACATCTTAGGTGAACCAACAGACACCAGTGGCTTGTGAGACCGGCCACCGCCCCTCGTCGGGGTCTCGACTGTATACACTAGTCTACTCTGGAGAATCGATGCCCTGTCTCGAAACTCCCACGACTAGGGACCTTTTAAGGATGTGCTTATAGACTCCAGCTCTCACTTATATGATCGCCCTCATACTGCTGGCAGTCAAGCAAGAATCCTATGGGCTCTATCAACGTGTAATAGCGACATGTAAGGTCACCTGAAGCAGTACACGATGATAAAGGTAAACCAGATAGCAAACTATCATCTCGAGTAAGACTGTCGTACCGGGATAGGTCCTCCCTCAATCATTGCAATCACGTGCCTGTGATCCAATAATTGACTCTGAGGGCAATATCTCCAACAATCTCCCACTTGCACTCAAGGCTAATTATTGCGATGTCGCATACTCACAGCCCGTGTGATACCGAGCACCCAACTCCTCTACTAGTCAGTCTCACAAAACCTGTTTGCGAAACTCTTGCGATCGAGGAATAGCCTCAGTGAGTGGATCCGCCTTGATGTTTCTTTCTATGTCTCTCTATATCTCAAGTTCGCGGAGAAAGCCATCTCCCGAAATGAGCAATACCTGTCTTAGAATGTCTGGATGTCTGATGGGACCGAGCTCATAAATGAATTCCAAATCCAAACTTCTTAGACTGTATCGTCAACTGAACTTAATCAGTATCCTGCGCCATGCCACCCTCAGTATTGCCTTGGATCACCTGTCCAAAACACTGCCCCTCGTCAGAAGGAAAAACTATAACTCTGACAACCTCCTTGTCGTCCATGTCACCTTGGAAGCCTGGAACGATAACTATCTCCCAAATGAGGCAGCCATTATCATATCCCTAGAACATCCACCTATGTTCTAAAACTGCTTCCGACTGTTTTTCCAGGATTGGATCAATATCAACTTATTGCATCTAGTGCAAGAACAACATCTGGTGTGGTACTTGACATCTCATGATTGACTCAATTGCCTAAGCAAGTGATCTGCTAATCATGCACATCCCTCTCTACTTTAGTCTATAAGACACCTTTAGAGAGGGTGACTCCATTACCTGCAGGTACACTACCATGCCAGGAGTCGACCATTCTAAATACTCTTAGAATGTTGTCTAAGTACCCAGATTGGGAAACCACCCAAATCTAGATCTAAAACTATAGATCTAGTAACCAGTATGTCTGATATAATGTCCAAGTCCCTTATGGAGAAACCACTGTGTGACGACCAAAGTATAACCGATCGTAGTATAGGAATATCACTTCCTACTACCTTCTCAACAGATCCATCCCCTATTCTGATGACGTCAAACCTATGACTGTCACATCAGAAACAGATGATCTAACTCCGCTATATCTGCTTTAGTCTATAAATAGACATAAGCCTGATGTCCACCAATGCTTCCGCTACTCCCACTGACTACGACAACCCTCTGGCAGAGTCATATAGATGTGCACTTCTAAAGCTAGTTTAGAACGACGCTATACTCATCCTCGATGGTACCGACCGTACAGGGACCGCAACGACCAGAGGTAGCTCCACCAGTCACAGGGACCGCGATGGTACCGACCGTACAGCCAGTTGCCCCTGCAGCCACGAAGGTGATTACAGTATCGTTATCAGAGTTCATGAGGCTGAAGCCTCCGGTCTTCACAGGCACAGATGCAGCCGAGGACCCGCAGTCTTTTATTGATAGGATGGCCCGGATATGCTGTTCCCTCATATGCGCAGATGCGAGATGGGTCGAGTTCGCGAGCTTTCGCCTGGAAGGTCTTGCGCAGAAATGGTGCGAATCAATTGAGAAGGGCAGAGCAGCAGGTCTTCCTCCTATGACCTGGACGGAGTTCGTGACGGTGTTCCTTGCCCGCTTTCTTCCCCAGAGTGTTAGGGATGCCCGAGCACGCAGATTTGAGTCCTTGCGCCAGACGCCAGAGATGACAGTGGCAGAGTACGACGTGTTGTTCACCGAGCTAGCTATTTATGCTCCATACCTAGTGGCGACGGAGGAGATGCGAGTCAAGAGATTTGTCCGAGGCTTGCTTACCCCGCTATTCTTTGCGATCAGCGCACAGCATTATGAGACCTATGCCGCAGCGGTAGACGCAGCCCTATTGGTTGAGGAGCGCCTTGCAGAGACTTCGGTAGTTCCAGGGCCGAAGAGGGTTCGTACTGATACAGCAGCTCAGAGACATCCATTCAGACGCCGTGATAGACATCGTACAGGTGGCAGAGACCCGGGGCGAGGTCAGATGTTTAGCTCTTACCCACAGGAGGGCCAGCAGTCGTCTCGTGGATGTTTTGGATATGGTAGTCTTCGTCACCACGTCAGAGATTGTACCGAGACACACATGAGGGAGCCAGCCGTACCGCATGTCACACTTCCACCTTCTCCACCCTAGAGGGCGTTACCTGTTGTACCCGCAGTTGCTCCGCGTCAGACCCATGCACAGGGAGGCCATGGTCGCGGAGGGTTTGTTCCTAGAGGGCGAGGCGGTCGAGGCAGAGGACAGCCAGCCATCGGCAGAGTACAGCCAGTTGCTAGTAGGGGACCGCCAGTTGCAGGTGGAGGACAGACACGAGTTTTCGCGTTGACGCATCAGGACGCGCAGGCGTCCAATGCGGTGGTCTTAGGTACCTTATCAGTATGTTCTGTTGATACACACGTGTTGTTCGATCCCGGATCCACGCACTCGTATGTATCCACACACTTTGTACCGAGTTTGGGTAGAGAGTCCGGTCTGCTTGATCAGCCGCTTGTTGTGACCACTCCCGTGGGAGAGTCGTTTGTTGCTAGGCACGTGTTACGGTCCTGCATCGTCCGTACTGGCGATAAAGATCTGCCTGTCGATTTGATCCTTCTTGAGATGTTGGACTTCGACGTTCTTTTGGGTATGGATTGGTTAGCCACGTGCTATGCATCTGTGGACTGCCGCGAGTGTTAGTTGTATGTATGCCCTAGAGGCCAGTATTGTACAGATGATGTATATTATATTGGATGCTTGGACATATATAGAGATGACTTTCTTGCTCGATATGATAGTATGCTATCTGGTTACTCTTTATCTTAACATGTACACTTGTCTCTTTAAACTGTCTTATAGTTACATGTTGATAAAGCCCTTAGGATGTGTACTTGACTACCTGGACTATGATGCAGATCATACTAGTGGGGACATGGTAGTCCATAAGTACATCCTTCATGGTCCCTAGTCGTGGGTGTATCGAGACGGGGCATCGATATACCAATGTAGACTAGCGTATACGCTTCTCGACCCATGAGATGGGCGATGGATAATCCCATATCCATTGGTGTTTGACATCAGAGATGGTATACGGGTGCTCAGTGGAGACTGGGTACACTGGACGGACTCGCCGAGAACTCCCAGATGGTATTATACCTCACGTCAGATGGCAGTTCTCAGGTGACACATGTACAGGTTAGTCTGGAGACCCGAGATCGTCATAGAGTCTTGTGTGATTCCCACTGTGCTTTGATCTCCACCTTACCACGTCCATGAGGGCGTGCAAAACGGTGGTCTTTGGGTACAGTCCCGAGTCACATGGAGGCAATGAGCGATAGGAGGGGTTTCGTCTCTCCCGGTATTGGGAGTTGATGTTGCGCCGTGCTCGATTGGCCGTAGCAGGGAAGTCCCTGGCCAGGGCTGATCAGAGATTTGCTGGTAAGTGTTACCAGTAGTTTCTCGACCCGTTATGAGCCTCACATCGGCATGACTTATCGGGTTATTGGGGTCTGACGTTTACCACCCCTAGACTTGATATGCGACATATTAGACGAAGAGACCGGACTGTACGGTAAGTGTTACTGGTCGGATTCGCAGGAGTGTGAGCGGGCTAGCTCGTCGATCTTCTGATCGCTCAATACCCGGGTGGCCGTTACGTTTAGCAGACCGCTTGCGGCTTGTGGATGCTTGATATGATCATCATCTGCTACCGGCGTATTGACGAGTCTTTAGAGTCCTACACAGAGGTTTCCTGGCTCAAGCGAAACGAAATAGGAGCGCATATGACATATGTGCGGGACCGAGAATAATGCGTATATGTGATACCGTATTTGATTCTCGCGATTAATGTTTCGATTGGTTGTATGCGATATAACCTAGTTATCGAATCGAAGATCGATTCGATAAGCCGATACATTGAATACTAGTCGGTCGTGTGCGACATGACCGGATCATTGAATCAAGTGTTGATTTAATGATTTAATGTATAATTATATATTTGATATATTACTTTGCATTAACTAGTATTGGTTCACTTTAAACGGATTTTCTCACTTGATGTGCAATTTGTATATGTGATATACTTTTGTGCACATGTTAGTATCATGTTTGATGATGCTTGCTCTTTTGGTTAAGTGTGAAGAATTAAATTTAGGTTAAGTAAATGGTTAGGGTTCCTTATTATTCTTTCTTTTATCATTAATTATTTTGGATTAAAAGAAAAGGCATAAGAAAACAAAAAGGGTTGCTTTCTTTCTTGAAGTTTAGTGAAGCTTCATGAAGCTTGACCAAAGTGACCATTTTTGTCTTCATTCCTAACCCTAACCATATATCTAACCTTAGTAAATTCTCTACACCTAACCATGGTGCAAATTATGATAAGTATTGATTTTCATTTTCACTTTTAAAACTTATCATAATATTCTAGCTCATCTTCTTCTTCATCTTCTAAAAGGAAAAGCTTGATGCCATCAATGGCAACTTGACTTCTAGAGTGAGAAATCCAATTCTAAAGTGAACCCACCTCCTATTTCTTCACCCTCTACTCTTGCCAAGTTGTTTTGGGTGTTTTCTTCACAAGTTTCACAACTTGGTGAAGTTGGAGCTTGAACTTGTGCAACCTCGACGTAGATCATCTTCGGCACGAAGCCGACGACCTATTCCGCTCACTTCTCCGATGAAGCCGTCGCGAGAGTCCGAGATTCGAGATGGACAGCGAGAGGATGCCTTCGTGGAGCCAAGGAAGAGGGTAACCGGATCTACAAAGGTTGTAGCCTCTCTCCTTTATTTAATATGTTAACTATATTCGTTTTTCGCCTAGGATTCTAGCCGACGATCCGTATTAGGGTTTCTCGGCACCATAATTTTTGAAAATTGGCATGGTTGATGCCTTGTGAGACCACTATAGGGTGCCTAGGAACCTTTCACTGGTATCAGAGCCTAGCTAGAGCCTTAGGCGAAGTCTAGACGGAGTTTGAAGTCCGATCGAACCCGAAACCGCATTTTTCCACGCTCTCTGGACTTTTTCAGAAAACGTGGATTTTTCCAGATTAAAAATACCTAAAAAATTCAGCAGGAAGATCTAAGAATTATGGTGAAACACGAGATCATGAGGCGTCCAAACAGCCGCGGAAACGCGGCAGAAGCATGGCTTCTGCCGCGGTTCCGCCGCCGACTGTTC
This sequence comes from Agapanthus africanus, assembly GCA_030015575.1. Taxonomy (NCBI): domain Eukaryota; kingdom Viridiplantae; phylum Streptophyta; class Magnoliopsida; order Asparagales; family Amaryllidaceae; genus Agapanthus; species Agapanthus africanus. The sequence continues at coordinate 477,528,406 of CM057340.1, forward strand.
ACTTTGCGCAATATTGTTTGCACAGTAATTCTTCTTTTCTGGTGCTGAGTTTTATGGGAATTTTTAATAATTATTCAAGAGTTGAATTTTCTGGGGATGCTTTGGGGATTCGGTGTTTCGATCGGGGTATCAAATTTCGACTTTGTGTATTTCCGGATAACTTTTAGAATATGTTAAAAAGTTCGACCGGATATAAATACCCAATTTTTCCCCTGTCGGGAAATTTCCAAGTGTTGGATTTTTTCGTAGTTTAACGACGTTCTAAGTAGTGCAAGTAACGCGATGGACCCTCTAGAAGACAACAAACCTTAACTCGATTATGTGACCGTCTTGTACTGCCCTTTGAACCTTCGGGTTTGGGGCAGTACGGCGTGCCACATGTGAGGCGTTGGCTTGACCCTTCTACGACTGGACCGTTGGTACTGAGGCACGAACTGAATGTTGTTAGACTTATTTCATGTGTTGAGCTGTATCGGGAAAACTTGGGTATTCGACTGTTCGATCGGAAAGTTTAACATTTTCTGTTTATCTGGAATGTGATACAATAATTGAAATTCACAAACAGTTATGAGATAACTGAATGAATGTTATAAATCTAGCGGTTTAGTTTCACTTGATATTGAAAAGAGTTTTCGATAATGAGACTAAAATGCGGGGTTTATAACTGTTAGGCATGTGATGTCTAAGTATTTCATGAGATTAGGCATGTGATGTCTAAAGAGCTTGCGGATTCCAACTGTTGTAGTTTTACACTTTCTTTTCTGTGACCGTAAGTGTAATATGTGATATCGCCGGTTTCGTTGCTATATGTCAATAACAATTGGGATGCGCATATTTACTTACGTTGATGACATGTGATGTTATGTGTTGCTGGATATGTTATATTGGATCGTCGTGTTTGAATAGCCGGGGGTTTTTATGTGATATGAGTGTTTTTCATTTTCATTCATGTAAAAACTTGTATGTAATATTCTTTTATTTGGGGCACTTCCAGGTAGCGGAAGTCGTCACCTTTTGTATATTATTTACTTTTCCGCATTAGGATAGACCCAGGAGGGGAGCACAAGTAACCGGGTTCTGGGGTCCAGTGGGAGACCAACTCGAGGAGTCGAGTACGGGTCTCCTAACCCTAGAATTGGCAGGGTTGCTTGCCGCTCTCGTAAGGGTCTAGGAGTGTGGGATTGGTTATTCATCACGACCGTGGAATCCGTGTTTTATACTGGCTCGTATTGAAAACACGGACGTCCTAATATATCCAATATTTCATATGTTTCTTCTGCTGCGATATCTGTGATGTGATCATGTGATGTTCTGTGATGGATACTGTATATAGTATATATGATATATTATATAGATGTTACTTATGTTTTACACCCGCGCTAGCCCTGCCCTGCTCTGTCGTTAGTTACCTAACCTAACGGTGCACGAGGGGACATCGAGGCGAATGCGGATGGCATAAGTGTACGTCATATCTATCTGTGATGTTTAGGTATTTAAATGATGGGACTTCATTAATGTGATTAATGAATGGAAAGAAACCTAAGATGTTGTAAAATCAAATTTTAAACAAAACAGGTAGCTACAGTTCTTGCTTTGCACAGCGATATATATGATATATCCCGCACCTTATTCGATGAGGAAAGGACTGAGATCCCTTCACCGGGAGTGACTCCTTTAGCAATAATTGGCAGATGCTACACACTCGGTTTGGTTATTGATTGCTTTTAAGAGTTTTTGCTTTGCATAGAGATATATGTGATATATCCCGCACCTCATTCGACGAGGAAAGGGTCGATGATCCCTTCACCGGGAGTGACCCCTTTAGCAAAACTAGAAAAGCCTCAAAATCACTCCATTTCAAAACTTCATTTGATTCTACAACGATATCAAGTTCATTACACAATAGGTTTTCAGAAAAACCTGTCGTAGCCCTCCGTCATTTCAGATAAGTCCTGTTTAGTATTCGTGCTGCGTTTGTTGACCTTGTCAAGGCGCGGTGTGCGGTAGCTAACCAGTATTTATCTGTTTATGCATATGATGCAGATTGGGTTAAGGTAGTCGTACGGCCTTGTTGACCTTGTCAAGGGTCGTGCGGGTGGGTTTGATTCAATCAAGAAATGACGGGTTGAACTTGACTTGCGGTCTATGGTTTGTTGACCTTGTCAAGGTCATAGATCGTTCGGGGCAAAATATTATCGGGAATTTCAAGTGTTGAAATTTGCAATGAGATTGCATACCTTCTATGAGATAGTTGGATCCCGATACCTACTGCGAGTAAGAGTTACTCCTGGGAGAGTTTTACACATTACAATTAGCCGATCAAGTAGGTGTCTAGAAAGGTGTTAACGAGGTTACGCCTCTGGAAAAACGAGGTTTACATTAATTAGGTTCGTGCGAAAGCACGGGGGACCTCCCTCAAAGTACCGACACTGGCCTGGCTGAAAGATTGGCGAACTTGTAGTGTGTAATTAATCCCGGCTAGTCTTTCCTTTTAGGGTTTGAAGGAAGATTTGATAAAAAGCAGTGGGAGCCATCCTGATTAGATAAGATAATAACCAATCTGATCTTGCACGAGCATACGCTAAAGTGTTTTCTTCTCTCTCTCTCCAGGTAGCGACCATTTCATGCCCTAATGAAGATAATAATATGGATGTATTGACCGAACCCGCATGTTATACTGTGCTAGGGAACGTTGGTTCCGTTCTTTCCTATAAGAGTTATAGGAATGAACAGGATATAGGGGAATACCAGGATTCCCATGCCACCCGAATGAAGAAAGTACATGTTGATGCATTTTCTTCGGGTGTGTTCGTTACTGAGAACTGTTTCTCCATTTGCTCTACGTCCTGGGTATTAGATACCGGGTCAGGATCCCATATATGTAATCAGTTACATGGGCTTAGGAAAGGTAGAGAACTTGGAGAAGGTGATAAAGACATAAGAGTTGGAAATGGTGCAATTGTTGCAGCTAAGACTGTCGGGGAATATCACCTTGTATTACCAACTGGTAATACATTGGTTCTGAACGAATGCTATTACATGCCGAACCTGATATGCAACATTATATCGGTTTCTTTATTAAGTAAAGAGGGATATAATTTTGTATTATAGGACAATGTTATGAACATTTTCCGTAACCAAAAGTTGGTTGGATCAGGCACGTTGTGCAATGGCATTTATGTTCTAAATCAATCAACAGTTCTGAGCATAACAAACACACACAAGAGGAAGAGTTCTGAACTCAACGAATCCTTCTTGTGGCATTGTAGACTGGGTCACATCAATGCGACACGACTAGCTAAGTTGCATAAAGATGGATATTTAAATCCGTTTGAATTTTCATCTTATGACACTTGCCAGTCATGTCTCAAAGGCAAGATGACCAAAACTCCGTTTACGGGACACGGAGAAAGAGTTACCGAACTCTTGGGGCTGATACATAGTGATGTATACGGTCCCATGTCTACACATGCCAGGGATGGTTCTTCATACTTCATTACATTCACTGACGATCTCTCTAGGTTCGGGTATGTGTTCCTGATGAAACACAAATCAGAAGCTTTTGAGAAATTTAGGGAATATAAACAAGAAGTTGAGAACCAAACCGGAAAAAGTATTAAAATCCTACGATCTGATCGAGGAGGTGAATACTTGAGCAATGAATTCCTGAACTTCCTAAAAGAGAATGGGATTCTCTCTCAGCTGACTCCTCCATATACACCACAGCACAACGGTGTATCAGAACGGAGGAACCGCACCCTATTAGATATGGTGCGCTCTATGATGAGCACAGCTGAGTTACCTATTTCCTTCTGGGGTTATGCGCTGGAAACAGCAACATACCTATTGAATCAAGTTCCATCTAAATCTGTACCTACCACACCATATGAGATATGGAGTGGGAAGAGACCATATTTTAAACGAGTTAAGATATGGGGTTGTCCGGCCTATGTCAAAAGGCAAAATCCGGACAAGCTCGAGGCACGGTCAGTTCTCTGCAAGTTTGTGGGATATCCAAAGAATTCTTATGGGTATTTTTTCTATCACAGTGATGAACAAAAAGTGTTTGTTGCTCAACATGCCACCTTTTTAGAAAAGGAATTCCTTGAAAAAGAAATTTGTGGCAAAGTGGTAGAACTGGAAGAGGTTCCAGATACACAAACCATAACTGAAGATTTAGTGGAACCAGAAGATTCAGTAGCTCCCAATGAACCTCAGCCTCTCCGCCGATCTAGTAGGGTTCCTCGCCAACCTGAGAGATACTACAGTTTTCTCATGGACGGTGGGAGCGAGGATTGCATCATGGAGGATGATAACCCAACTAGCTTCGAGCAGGCCATCACGAGTGGGGACTCAGTGAAATGGCTGGATGCTATGCGGTCCGAGATGGATTCCATGTACACCAACAAAGTATGGACTTTGGAAGTTGCTCCTGAAGGGGTAAAACCCATTGGGAGCAAGTGGATCTTCAAGAAAAAACTTGGTGTAGATGGGAAAGTGGAGACTTTCAAAGCTAGACTTGTAGCAAAGGGTTTTCGTCAAAGACCAGGTGTGGACTATGACGAAACCTTTTCTCCAGTGGCTATGCTTAAATCCATCCGGATCATGCTTGCCATCGCTGCATATCATGATTACGAAATCTGGCAAATGGATGTTAAGACCGCCTTTCTAAATGGTGATTTAGAAGAGTGCGTGTACATGACTCAGCCAGAGGGCTTCGTAGATAGTGGGAGCAGCGGGAAGGTGTGCAAGCTGCTTAAATCCATTTATGGATTAAAGCAAGCATCGCGGAGTTGGAACATCTGCTTTGACGTCGTTATCAAAGAGTTTGATTTCGTCAAAAACCCAGATGAACCTTGTATCTACAGGAAGGTCGCAGAGAGTAAGGTTGTCTTCCTCGTATTGTACGTGGACGACATACTCTTGATAGGAAATGATATTCCTATGCTGCAATCGGTCAAGCTCTTCTTATCACAAAGATTCTCAATGAAAGATCTTGGTGATGCCTCCTGCATATTGGGAATTAGGATCTATAGAGATAGATCCAAACGGATTTTGGGATTGTCCCAATTCAGGTACATTGACACCATACTAAAGAGGTTTAGTATGGAAGAGTCCAAGCGTGGGAACTTACCCACGATCTCTGGAGTCACTCTCTCCAAAGAGATGTCTCCTAAGACTGATTTGGAGAGAGCTCGCATGCAAGGGATACCCTATGCTTCGGTAGTAGGCTCTATCATGTATGCGATGCTATGTACCAGACCCGATGTAGCATACTCACTAAGTGTAGTGAGCAGGTATCAAGCTGATCCTGGAGAGAGTCACTGGACAGCTGTGAAGAGCATTCTCAAGTACTTGCGAAGGACTAGAGATATGTTCTTGGTGTATGGTAACGGAGAACTCCAAGTGGAGTCCTTTACCGATTCGAGCTTCCAAAGTGATAAGGACGACTCTAAGTCGCAGTCGGGCTTTGTCTTTACCCTTTACGGAGGGGCGGTTAGCTGGAAGAGTTCCAAGCAGGAAACCGTGGCAGACTCGACGATGGAGGCTGAATACATTGTTAGTTATATGTATGCCCTAGAGGCCATTACTGTACATAGGATGTATATTGTAGTGGATGCTGGGACATATATAGGGAGGACTTTCTTGCTCGACATGATAGTATGCTATCTGGTTACTCTTTACCTTAACGTGTATACTGATTGTCTCTCTGTTACATGGTGGTAAAGCCCTTAGGATCTGTACTTGACTACCTGGACTATGATGCGGATCATACTAGTGGGGACATGGTAGTCCATAAGTACATCCTTCAAAGTCCCTAGTCGTGGGTGTATCGAGACGGGGCATCGATATACCAGAGTAGACTGGCGTGTACCTTCTCGACCCATACAGATGGGCGATGGATGATCCCATATCCATTGGTGTTTGACATCGGAGATGATATACGGGTGCTCAGTGGAGACTGGGTACACTGGACGGACTCGCCGAGAACTCCCAGATGGTATTATACCTCACGTCAGATGGCAGTTCTCTGGTGACACTGGTACAGAGTAGTCTGTTGACCCGAGATCGTCATAGAGTCTTGTGTGGTTCCCACTGTGCTTTGATTTCCATCTTACCACGTCCAAGAGGGCGTGCAAAACGGTGGTTTTTGGGTACAGTCCCGAGTCACATGGAGGCAATGAGCGATAGGAGGGGATTCGTCTCTCCCGGTATAGGGAGTTGATGTTGCGCTGTGTTCGATTGGCTATAACAGGAAATCCCTGGCCAGGGTTGCTGAGATTTACTGGTAAGTGTTACCAGTAGTTTCTCGAACAGTTATAGACCTCATATCGACACGACTTATCGAGCTATTGGGGTCTGACGTTTACCACCCCTAGGCGAGATATGCGACAGATCAGACGATCAGACCGGACTGTACGGTAGTGTTACTGGTCGGATTCACTGGAGTGTGAGCGGGCTTGCTCGTCGATCTTCAGATCGCTCAATACCCGGGTGGCCGTTACGTTTAGCAGACCGCTTGCGGCTTGTGGGTGTTTGATATGATCATCATCTGCTGCCGGCGTATTGACGAGTCTTTAGAGTCCTACACAGAGGTTTCCTGGCTCAAGCGAAACGAAATAGGAGCGCATATGAGATATGTGCGGGACCGAGAATAATGCGTGTATGTGATACCGTATTCTATTCTCGCGATAAATGTATCGAATGGTTGTATGCGATATAACCTAGTTATCGATTCAAGCGTTGATTCGATAAATCGATACATTGGATATTAGCCGGTTATATGCGATATGACCGGATCGTTAAATCAAGTGTTGATTTAATGATTTAATGTATAATTATATATTTGATATATTACTTTGCATTAACTAATATTGGTTCACTTTAGATGGATTTTCTCACTCGGATGTGCGCATTATATATGTGATATGATTTTGTGCATTTGCTTGTATCATATTTGATGATACATGCTTTTTGGTTTGTGTAAAGATTAAACCATGGTTATTTAAATGGTTAGGGTTTTGTTTTTCATATCTATTTATTCATTTATTTATTTATTTTCTTTTTGGAAAAAGAAATTAGAAGAATGGTGGCTTTCTTTGTTTGTAGTTGAAGATTCATGAACCTTTGACTTTGTCCACCATTCTTATCTCATGCTTAACCTAACCATTTGATTTAACCCTAGTTTAATCTCTACACTTGACCATGGTTTAGATTATGATAAGTTTTGATTTTTCTTTTCATTTTTAATTAACTTATCATAACTATTTCCTTCTTCTTCTTCATTCTTCAAGTGAAGAAAGCTTGCCCCATCAATGGCAAGTGATGGAAATGAGTGAGAAATCCGATTCTAAAGTCTACCCACTTCCTATTTCTTCATCCTCTACCTCTTGCCAAGTAGTAGAGTGTGTTTACTTCACAAGTTTCATGACTTGGTGAAGTTGTGAACTTGATCTAGCGATGCCTCGACGTAGATCATCTTCGGCATGGACATCGACGACCTAGCTTGCCCATTCTCCGACGAAGCCGACTCTAGAGCCCGGATTTGATTTGGACAGCGGAGACGACCTCGTTGCGGAGCCGTGGAGGTGGAGGACCGGATCTACAAAGGTTGTATTTCCGTTAAACTTTTAGTTAAGTGTTAACTAGTTAGTTTTTCGCCTAGACATCTAGCCGACGATCCGTAGTTTAGGGTTTGTAGGCACCTAAAAATTTGAAATTGGCATGGTTGATGCCTTGTGAGACCTCTCTTCTGTGCCTAGGAACCCTACAGTGGTATCAGAGCCTAGCTAGAGCCTTAGGCGAAGCGTAGACGGAATTTGAAGTCCGAACGAATCAAAACCCGAACCCAAAATAGCTCTCTGGACTTTTTCTAAAAACTGGGATTTTTCCAAATTAAAAATTCGTAAAAAATTCAGCAGGGAAAAATAAGAATTACGATGCAAAAATTTTGTGATGAACAGTAAATTCCGCGGCGGAACCGCGGCAGAAGCATGGCTTCTGCGGCGGTTCCGCGGCCTATTGATGACGTCAGCCCACTTTGTTTGCACAGTAATTCCTGATAAATTATGCTGAGTTTTCTGGGAATTTTTAAAATTTATTCAAGAGTTGAATTTTCTGCAGTTGTTTTGGGGATTCGGTGTTTCGATCGGGGTATCAAATTTTGTCTATTTGGCTTTCCGGATAAATTTTAGAATATGTTAAAAAGTTCGACCGGATATAAATACCCAATTTTTCCCCCGTCGGGAAATTTCCAAGTGTTGGATTTTTCCGCTGTTTAACGACGTTCTAAGTAGTGCAAGTAACGCGATGGTCCCTCTAGAAGACAACAAACCTTAACTCGATTATGTGACCGTCTTGAACTGCCCTTTGAACCTTCGGGTTTGGGGCAGTACGGCGTGCCACATGTGAGGCGTTGGCTTGACCCTTCTACGGCTGGACCGTTGGTACTGAGGTACGAACTGAATGTTGTTAGACTAGTTTCATGTGTTGATCTGTATCGGGAAAACTTGGGTGTTAGAATGTTCGATCGGAAAGTTTAACATTTTTAATTATCTGGAATGGGATACAATAATTGGAATTCACAAAAAGTTATGAGATTACTGAATGAATGTTATAAACATAGCAGTTTAGTCTCACTTGATCGGTTGCCACGGAATTTTGATGTGATCAAAAGTCCGTCGCAATCACGTAGCGTACGCGGATACTCGCCGGGTAAACTTAATAGACAGCCTCACCCCATAGCCCCGACCAAGTGACTGTAGGAGAACCCCGTCGCCGAAAGCATCCGTTCGGGTGCTCCCGGTAACGGTGTTCCGCCTTGGTGCACTTCGTCGACGGTATCGGGGGTGCGACTGTCTACTGAAGTTTGCGACGAGCATTCGATCAGGATGTCGGGAATCTTGTTGAATTACCCGACTTGATATTGAAAAGAGTTTTCGATAATGAGACTAAAATGCGGGGTTTATAATTGTTAGGCATGCGATGTCTAAGTAATTCATTTGGTCAGGCATGCGATGTCTGAGATGGTTGCGGATTCCAACTGTTGTAGTTTTACACTTTCTTTTCTGTGACCGTAAGTGTAGTATGTTCATATCGCCGGTTTCGTTGCTATACGTCAACGACAATTGGGGTATGCATACTTACTTACGTTGATGACATGTGATGTTATGTGTTGCTGGATATGTTATATTGGATCGTCGTGTTTGAATAGCCGGGGGTTTTTATGTGAGATGAGTGTTTTTCATTTTCATTCATGTAAAAACTTGTATGTAATATTCTTTTATTGGGGCGCTTCCAGGTTGCGGAAGTCGTCACCCGTTGTATATTATTTACTTTTCTGCACTAGGATAGACCCAAGTGTTAGTTATATGTATGCCCTAGAGGCCATTACTGTACATATGATGTATATTGTAGTGGATGCTAGGACGTATATAGGGAGGACTTTCTTGCTCGACATGATAGTATGCTATCTGGTTGCTCTTTACCTTAACGTGTACACTGATTGTCTCCCTGTTACATGTTGGTAAAGCCCTTAGGATCTGTACTTGACTACCTGGACTATGATGCGGATCATACTAGTGGGGACATGGTAGTCCATAAGTACATCCTTCAAAGTCCCTAGTCGTGGGTGTATCGAGACGGGGCATCGATATACCAGAGTAGACTGGCGTGTACCTTCTCGACCCATACAGATGGGCGATGGATGATCCCATATCCATTGGTGTTTGACATCGGAGATGATATACGGGTGCTCAGTAGAGACTGGGTACACTGGACGGACTCGCCGAGAACTCCCAGATGGTATTATACCTCACGTCAGATGGCAGTTCTCTGGTGACACTGGTACAGAGTAGTCTGTTGACCCGAGATCGTCATAGAGTCTTGTGTGGTTCCTACTGTGCTTTGATTTCCATCTTACCACGTCCAAGAGGGCGTGCAAAACGGTGGTTTTTGGGTACAGTCCCGAGTCACATGGAGGCAATGAGCGATAGGAGGGGATTCGTCTCTCCCGGTATAGGGGGTTGATGTTGCGCTGTGTTCGATTGGCTATAACAGGAAATCCCTGGCCAGGGTTGCTGAGATTTACTGGTAAGTGTTACCAGTAGTTTCTCGAATTGTTATAGACCTCATATCGACACGACTTATCGAGCTATTGGGGTCTGACGTTTACCACCCCTAGGCGAGATATGCGACATATCAGACGATCAGACCGGACTGTACGGTAGTGTTACTGGTCGGATTCACTGGAGTGTGAGCGGGCTTGCTCGTCGATCTTCAGATCGCTCAATACCCGGGTGGCCGTTACGTTTAGCAGACCGCTTGCGGCTTGTGGATGCTTGATATGATCATCATCTGCTGCCGGCGTATTGACGAGTCTTTAGAGTCCTACACAGAGGTTTCCTAGCTCAAGCGAAACGAAATAGGAGCGCATATGAGATATGTGCGGGACCGAGAATAATGCGTGTATGTGATACCGTATTCTATTCTCGCGATAAATATATCGAATGGTTGTATGCGATATAACCTAGTTATCGATTCAAGCGTTGATTCGATAAGCCGATATATTGTATACTAGTCGGTTGTGTGCGACATAACCGGGTCATTGAATCAAGTGTTGATTTAATGATTTAATGCATATTTATATATTTGATATATTACTTTGCATCAACTAGTATCGGTTTACTTAAGATGGATTTTCTCACTCGGATGTGCGCATTGTATATGCGATATACTTTTGTGCACTTGATTGTATCATGTTTGATGGTACAAGTCATGCTAGGGTTCAAGTGTTAAGATTAAACCTTGGTTAATGAAATGGTTAGGGTTTATTATTTGTTATTCATTTATCTTATTTAATTATCCTTTTATTTTTGATAAATGAATAAATGAATAAATGAAAAGAGAAAAGAATGGTGGCTAATTTTGTTTGTAGTTGAAGATTCATGAACCTTTGACTTTGTCCACCATTCTTATCTCATGCTTAACCTAACCATTTGATTTAACCCTAGTTCAATCTCTACACTTGACCATGGTTTAGTCATGATAAGTTTTGATTATTCTTTTCTTTTTCTAATGAACTTATCATAACTATTTCCTTCTTCTTCTTCATTCTTCAAGTGAAGAAAGCTTGCCCCATCAATGGCAAGTGATGGAAATGAGTGAGAAATCCGATTCTAAAGTCTACCCACTTCCTATTTCTTCATCCTCTACCTCTTGCCAAGTAGTAGAGTGTGTTTACTTCACAAGTTTCATGACTTGGTGAAGTTGTGAGCTTGATCTAGCGATGCCTCGACGTAGATCATCTTCGGCATGGACATCGACGACCTAGCTTGCCCATTCTCCGACGAAGCCGACTCTAGAGCCCGGATTTGATTTGGACAGCGGAGACAACCTCGTTGCGGAGCCGTGGAGGTGGAGGACCGGATCTACAAAGGTTGTATTTCCGCATTCCCTTAGTTAATTGTTAACTAGTTTAATGTTTCGCCTAGACATCTAGCCAACGATCCGTAGTCGGGTTTCTCGGCACCTAGACGACTTGAAATTGGCATGGTTGATGCCTTGTGAGACCTCATTAGGGTGTCTAGGAACCCTACAGTGGTATCGGAGCCTAGCTAGAGCCTTAGGCGAAGTCCAAACGGATTTTGAATCCCGATCGAACCCGAAACCCCGCATTTCCCTTGCTCTCTGTACTTTTTTCAAAACAGTGCATTTTTCCACATTAAAAATATTCAGAAAAACATGCAGGAAAATCTAAGAGTAACTGTGCAATTCGTAGCCCTAATTCCATTAAAGAGCCGCGCTTCCGCGGCACGAGCATGGCTCGTGCGGCGGAAGCGCGGCCGTTTTGTCGTTTTCTGTGGGGACGTTTGCACAGTAACTCCTATTTAACTGTGCTGAGTTCTCTGGATATTTTTAAAATTTTATTCAAGTGTTGAATAATCTGGAATGTTTTGGAGCTTCGATGATTCGATCGGGTTTATCAAATTTTGTCTGTGTGGCTTTCCGGATAATTTTTAGAATATGTTAAAAAGTTCGACCGGATATAAACACCCAATTTTTCCCCTGTCGGGAAATTTCCAAGTGTTGGATTTTTCCGTAGTTTAACGACGTTCTAAGTAGTGCAAGTAACGCGATGGTCCCTCTAGAAGACAACAAACCTTAACTCGATTATGTGACCGTCTTGAACTGCCCTTTGAACCTTAGGGTTTGGGACAGTACCGGCGTGCCACATGTGAGGCGTTGGCTTGACCCTTCTACGGCTGGACCGTTGGTACTGAGGTACGAACTGAATGTTGTTAGACTTATTTCATGTGTTGATCTGTATTGGGAAAACTTGGGTGTTCGAATGTTCAATCGGAAAGTTTAACATTTTCTAATTATCCGGAATGGGATACAATAATTGGAATTCACAAATGTTATGTGATAACTGAATGAATGTTATAAACATAGCAGTTTAGTCTCACTTGATCGGTTGCCACGGAATTTTGATGTGATCAAAAGTCCGTCGCAATCACGTAGCGTACGCGGATATTCGCCGGTAAACTTAATAGACAGCCTCACTCCATAGCCCCGACCAAGTGACTGTAGGAGAACCCTGTCGCCGAAAGCATCCGTTCGGGTGCTCGCGGTAGCGGTGTTCCGCCTTGGTGCACTTCGTCGACGGTATCGGGGGTGCGGCCGCCTACTAAAGTTTGCGACGAGCATTCGATCAAAATGTCGGGAATCCTGTTGAATTGCCCGACTTGATATTGAAAAGTGTTTTCGATAAAGAGACTAAAATGCGGGGTTTATAATTGTTAGGCATGTGATGTCTAAGGTATTCATTTGATTAGGCATGCGATGTCTATGCAGATTGCGGATTCCAACTGTTGTAGTTTTACACTTTCTTTTCTGTGACCGTAAGTGTAATATGTGATATCGCCGGTTTCGTTGCTATATGTCAACGACAATTGGGATGCGCATATTTACTTACGTTGATGACATGTGATGTTATGTGTTGCTGGATATGTTATATTGGATCGTCGTGTTTGAATAGCCCGGGGTTTTTTATGTGAGATGAGTGTTTTTCATTTTCATTCATGTAAAAACTTGTATGTAATATTCTTTTATTGGGGCGCTTCCAGGTTGCGGAAGTTGTCACCGTTTGTATATTATTTACTTTTCCGCACTAGGTTAGACCCAAGGAGGGGAGCACAAGTAACCGGGTTCTGGGGTCCAGTGGGAGACCAACTCGAGGAGTCGAGTCCGGGTCTCCTAACTCCAGAATTGGTAGGGTTGCTTGCCGCTCTCGTAGGGGTCTAGGGGTGTGGGTTTGGCTATTCATCGCGACCGTGGAATCCGTGTTTTATACTGGCTCGTATTGAAAACACGGACGTCCTAGTATATCCAATATTTCATATGATTCTTCTGCTGCGATATCTGTGATGTGATCATGTGATGTTCTGTGATAGATACAGTATATAGTATATATGATATATTATATAGGCGTTACTTATGTTTTACACCCGCGCTAGCCCTGCCCTGCTCTGCCGTTAGTTACCTAACCTAACGGTGCACGAGGGGACATCGAGGCGAATGCGGATGGCATAAGTGTACGTCGTATTTATCTGTGATGTTTAGGTACTTAAATGATGGGACTTCATTAATATGATTAATGAAAGAAAAGAAACCTAAGATGTTGTAGAATCGAATTTCAAAATAAAACAGGTAGTTACAGTTCTTGCTTTGCACAGCGGTATATGTGATATATCCTGCACCTCATTCGACGAGGAAAGGACCGAGATCCCTTCACCGGGAGTGACTCCTTTAGCAATAACTGGTCGATGCTACGCCCTCGGTTTGTTTTTTGATTGCTTTTAAGTGTTTTTTGCTTTGCACAGTGATATATACGATATATCCCGCACCTCATTCGACGAGGAAAGGACCGACGATCCCTTCACCGGGAGTGACTCCTTTAGCAAAACTAGAAAAGCCTCAAAAACACTCCATTTCAAAATTCATTTGATTCTACAACGATATCAAGTTCATTACGCAATAGGTTTTCAGAAAAACCTGTCGTAGCCCTCCGTCATTTCAGATAAGTAGTAGTTAGTATTCGTGCTACGTTTGTTGGCCTGCGTCAAGGCGTAGTGTGCGGTAGCTAACTGGTGCTTATCTGCATAAGCATATGATGTGATTGGATTAGGGTAGTCGTACGACTTTGTTGGCCTGCGTCAAGGGTCGTGCGGGTGGGTTTAATTCAATCAGGAAATGACGGGTTGAACTTGACTAGCGGACTATGGTTTGTTGGCCTGCGTCAAGGTCATAGGACGCTAGGGGCAAAATATTATCGGGAATTTCAAGTGTTGAAATTTGCAATGAGATTGCATACCTTCTATGAGATAGTTGGATCCCGATACCCGCTGCGAGTAAGAGTTACTCCTGGGAGAGTTTTATACATTACAATTAGCCGATCAAGTAGGTGTCTAGAAAGGTGTTAACGAGGTTACGCCTCTGGGAAAACGAGGTTTACATTAATTAGGTTCGTGCGAAAGCACGGGGGACCTCCCTCAAAGTACCGACACTGGCCTGGCTGAAAGATTGGCGAACTTGTAGTGTGTAATTAATCCCGGCTAGTCTTTCCTTTTTGGGTTTGAAGGAAGATTTGATAAAAAGCAGTGGGAGCCATCCTGATTAGATAAAATAATAACCAATCTATTCTTGAAAGAGCGCACGCTGAGTGTTTTCTTCGCTCTCTCTCCTGGTAGCGACCATATCACGCCTTAATCAAGATAATAATACGGAATATTGACCGAACCCGCTTGTTATACTGAGCTGGGGAACGTTGGTCCCGCTCCAACTTATAATTGTTATAAGACAGAGCAGGAAATTGGGGATTACCAGAATTCCCGTGCCGCCCAAACGAAGAGAGTGCATGCTGATGCATCATCTTCGGGTGTGTTCGTTATAAAGAACTGAGAACGGGTGATAAGTTTCATGAGGCAGAAAACGGGGCAAGTGTTGCAACCAAGTCTGTCGGTCACTGTCACCCTGTATTACCAATACATTGATTCTGAACGAATGTTATTAGATACCGAACCTGATATACCAAATCATATCACTCTCTTTATTAGTAAAGAAACGATATAATTTTGTATTGTTGGATAATGTTTTGAACATTTCCTATATCAAAAGTTGATCGGTTCAGGCACGTTATCTAAAAGCATTAATGTTCTAAATCAAACTACAGTTCTTAGTATACGGAACACACACAAGAGGAAGAGTTCAGAAATGAACGAATCCTTCTTGAGGTATTGTAGACTAGGTCAGATCAATGTGACCCGACTAGCTGAAGTTACATGTAGATGCATATTTAAATCAGTTTGAATTTACATCTTGTGAAACTCGCCAGTCATGTCACAAAGATAAGATGACCATAGCTCTGTTTACTGGAAACAGAGAAAGAGTTAGTAAACTCTTGGGATAATACATGTTGATGTATGTAGGTCCCCTGTCTACATATGCCAAGACCGGTTCTTTGTACTTCATTACATTCTCTGATAATCTCTCAAGATTCAGACATATGTTCCTGTTGAAACACAAGTCCGAACCTTTTGAGATATTCACAGAATATAAGTTAGAAGTAGAGAACCAGATATACAGGTATAAGTATTATGTCCTTTGATGAGATCAAGGAGGAGAATACTTGAGCACGGAAATCCTGGATTATTCTAAAGGAGAATGAGATTCTCTCTCAGCATTACTCCTCCGTATACACCATAGCACGATGGTATATCGGGGCGGAGCAATCACACCCTATATGATATGGTGTGCTCTATGATGAGTATTACTGAGTTACCTATTTCTTTTTAAGGGTTATGCACTTGAGAAGCTGCATACCTATTGAATAGGGTTCGAATCAAATCAGTTGCCTACCACTTCATATATGATATGGAAAGGGAAGAGCCCATATCTTAAGTTAGTTAAGATTTGGGGTTGACCGGCCTATGTCTAAAAGCAAAATCCGGACAAACTCGAGGCAAGATCTGTTATGTACAACTGGAAAGGTTCCAGCTATACAACAAACTACAGCAGATGATTTGATAGAGCCAAGGGATTCAGTAGATTCCAATGAACCTCAGCCTCTCCGCCGATCTAGTAGGGTTCCTCACCCACCTGAGAGATACTTCGGTTTCTCTATGACAGTGGGAGCGAGGATTGCATCATGAGATGATGACCCAACTAGTTTCGAGCTGGCCATCAGGAGTGAGACTCTGTAAGAATGGCTGGATGTTTAGCGATCTGAAATGGAATCCTTATACACCAACAAAGTATGGACTTTGGTTGCTATATCTGAAGGGTTAAATCCCCATCAGGAGCAAGTATATCTTGAGAAGATTACTTGGTGTAGATGGAAAAGTTGAGACTTTCAAAGATAGACTTGTTAAAAGTTTGCATCATTGACCAGGTGTGGATAATGATGAAACCTTTTCAAGTAGCTATGCTTAAGTCCATCCAGATCCTACTTACCACGGCTGCATACCATGACTACGATCTCTGGTGGTTGGGTGTCTTGACTGCTTTTCTAAATAATGATTTGGAAAAGAGCGTCTATAAGTACACAGCCAGAGGGCTTCGTAGACAGTGGGAGCAGCGGAAACGTGTGCAAGATGCTTTATAGGATAAAGCAGGCATCGCGGAGATGGAACTTCTGTTTTGATGGATTAGTCAAAGAAGTTGACATCATCAAAATGGTAGATGAACCTTCTATAAACAAAAAGGTAGTAGGGAGTATTGTGACGATCCTCGTAGAGTACGTGGATGACATACTCTTGATAGGGAAGGAGTTTCTTATGCTACGCTCGATCAATCTCCGTTTATCACAAGGATTCTCCATATAGGATCAAAGTGATACCTCCTATATCCTGGGTTTTGGATCTATGAGATAGATCTAAATGGATGATAGGATTCTCACTAGTTGTAGTGAGATGGTATCAATTGATCCTGGGGAGAATCACTGGAAGTGTTCCAGGGTGATAAAGACGACTGAATGTCAGTCACAGGCATTGTCTTTACCCTAAGTATAGGGACGGTATGTTGGAAGAGTTCCAAGCTAAATACCGTGGCATACTAGAAGATAAAGGCAGGATACATCGCTACTTAAGATGCTACCATAGAGGCAGTCTGGATGTATATTAGTTCATGAGATGAACTTCGTTCCTACCATTGTGAGACAATGGAGTTGTGGCTTATGCCAAGGAACGCCGGTCCCATCAGTGATCCAGACATATTCTAAGGCAGTGTCACCTGATCATGGAGATGGTTGATCTCCAGGGTGATCGAGGTTTGGAGAGTAGACTCAGAGGACAAACACAGCGGATCCACTCACAAAGGCCTGTTCCCAGAGAGAGACTTTTATGGGATGGTTGAGTATGAGATACTACAACCACTGCTACAGATGGCCCTAGTGCAAGTGGGAGATTGTTAGTTATATGTATGCCCTAGAGGCCATTACTGTACATATGATGTATATTGTAGTGGATGCTAGGACGTATATAGGGAGGACTTTCTTGCTCGACATGATAGTATGCTATCTGGTTGCTCTTTACCTTAACGTGTACACTGATTGTCTCCCTGTTACATGTTGGTAAAGCCCTTAGGATCTGTACTTGACTACCTGGACTATGATGCGGATCATACTAGTGGGGACATGGTAGTCCATAAGTACATCCTTCAAAGTCCCTAGTCGTGGGTGTATCGAGACGGGGCATCGATATACCAGAGTAGACTGGCGTGTACCTTCTCGACCCATACAGATGGGCGATGGATGATCCCATATCCATTGGTGTTTGACATCGGAGATGATATACGGGTGCTCAGTAGAGACTGGGTACACTGGACGAACTCGCCGAGAACTCCCAGATGGTATTATACCTCACGTCAGATGGCAGTTCTCTGGTGACACTGGTACAGAGTAGTCTGTTGACCCGAGATCGTCATAGAGTCTTGTGTGGTTCCCACTGTGCTTTGATTTCCATCTTACCACGTCCAAGAGGGCGTGCAAAACGGTGGTTTTTGGGTACAGTCCCGAGTCACATGGAGGCAATGAGCGATAGGAGGGGATTCGTCTCTCCCGGTATAGGGAGTTGATGTTGCGCTGTGTTCGATTGGCTATAACAGGAAATCCCTGGCCAGGGTTGCTGAGATTTACTGGTAAGTGTTACCAGTAGTTTCTCGAATTGTTATAGACCTCATATCGACATGACTTATCGAGCTATTGGGGTCTGACGTTTACCACCCCTAGGCGAGATATGCGACATATCAGACGATCAGACCGGACTGTACGGTAGTGTTACTGGTCGGATTCACTGGAGTGTGAGCGGGCTTGCTCGTCGATCTTCAGATCGCTCAATACCCGGGTGGCCGTTACGTTTAGCAGACCGCTTGCGGCTTGTGGATGCTTGATATGATCATCATCTGCTGCCGGCGTATTGACGAGTCTTTAGAGTCCTACACAGAGGTTTCCTGGCTCAAGCGAAACGAAATAGGAGCGCATATGAGATATGTGCGGGACCGAGAATAATGCGTGTATGTGATACCGTATTCTATTCTCGCGATAAATATATCGAATGGTTGTATGCGATATAACCTAGTTATCGATTCAAGCGTTGATTCGATAAGCCGATATATTGTATACTAGTCGGTTGTGTGCGACATAACCGGGTCATTGAATCAAGTGTTGATTTAATGATTTAATGCATATTTATATATTTGATATATTACTTTGCATCAACTAGTATCGGTTTACTTAAGATGGATTTTCTCACTCGGATGTGCGCATTGTATATGCGATATACTTTTGTGCACTTGATTGTATCATGTTTGATGGTACAAGTCATGCTAGGGTTCAAGTGTTAAGATTAAACCTTGGTTAATGAAATGGTTAGGGTTTATTATTTGTTATTCATTTATCTTATTTAATTATCCTTTTATTTTTGATAAATGAATAAATGAAAAGAGAAAAGAATGGTGGCTAATTTTGTTTGTAGTTGAAGATTCATGAACCTTTGACTTTGTCCACCATTCTTATCTCATGCTTAACCTAACCATTTGATTTAACCCTAGTTCAATCTCTACACTTGACCATGGTTTAGTCATGATAAGTTTTGATTATTCTTTTCTTTTTCTAATGAACTTATCATAACTATTTCCTTCTTCTTCTTCATTCTTCAAGTGAAGAAAGCTTGCCCCATCAATGGCAAGTGATGGAAATGAGTGAGAAATCCGATTCTAAAGTCTACCCACTTCCTATTTCTTCATCCTCTACCTCTTGCCAAGTAGTAGAGTGTGTTTACTTCACAAGTTTCATGACTTGGTGAAGTTGTGAGCTTGATCTAGCGATGCCTCGACGTAGATCATCTTCGGCATGGACATCGACGACCTAGCTTGCCCATTCTCCGACGAAGCCGACTCTAGAGCCCGGATTTGATTTGGACAGCGGAGACAACCTCGTTGCGGAGCCGTGGAGGTGGAGGACCGGATCTACAAAGGTTGTATTTCCGCATTCCCTTAGTTAATTGTTAACTAGTTTAATGTTTCGCCTAGACATCTAGCCAACGATCCGTAGTCGGGTTTCTCGGCACCTAGACGAATTGAAATTGGCATGGTTGATGCCTTGTGAGACCTCATTAGGGTGCCTAGGAACCCTACACCAAGGAAGGGAGCACAAGTAACCGGGTTCTGGAGTCCAGTGGGAGACCAACTCGAGGAGTCGAGTCCGGGTCTCCTAACTCTAGAATTGGTAGGGTTGCTTGCCGCTCTCGTAGGGGTCTAGGGGTGTGGGTTTGGCTATTCATCGCGACCGTGGAATCCGTGTTTTATACTGGCTCGTATTGAAAACACGGACTTCCTAGTATATCCAATATTTCATATGATTCTTCTGCTGCGATATCTGTGATGTGATCATGTGATGTTCTGTGATAGATACAGTATATAGTATATATGATATATTATATAGACGTTACTTATGTTTTACACCCGCGCTAGCCCTGCCCTGCTCTGCCGTTAGTTACCTAACCTAACGGTGCACGAGGGGACATCGAGGCGAATGCGGATGGCATAAGTGTACGTCGTATTTATCTGTGATGTTTAGGTATTTAAATGATGGGACTTCATTAATGTGATTAATGAAATAAAAGAAACCTAAGATGTTGTAGAATCGAATTTCAAAATAAAACAGGTAGCTACAGTTCTTGCTTTGCACAGAGGTATATATGATATATCCTGCACCTTATTCGATGAGGAAAGGACCGAGATCCCTTCACCGGGAGTGACTCCTTTAGCAATAACTGGCTGATGCTACACACTCGGTTTGTCTTTTGATAGCTTTTAAGAGTTTTTGCTTTGCACAGTGATATATATGATATATCCCGCACCTCATTCGACGAGGAAAGGACCGACGATCCCTTCACCGGGAGTGACTCCTTTAGCAAAACTAGAAAAGCCTCAAAAACACTCCATTTTAAAAACCATTTGATTCTACAACGATATCAAGTTCATTACGCAAAAGGTTTTCAGAAAAACCTGTCGTAGCCCTCCGTCATTTCAGATAAATCCTGTTTAGTATTCGTGCTGCGTTTGTTGACCTTGTCAAGGCGCAGTGTGCGGTAGCTAACCAGTATTTATCTGCTTATGCATATGATGCAGATTGGGTTAGGGTAGTCGTGCGGCCTTGTTGACCTTGTCAAGGGTCGTGCGGGTGGGTTTGATTCAATCAAGAAATGACGGGTTGAACTTGACTTGCGGTCTATGGTTTGTTGACCTTGTCAAGATCATAGATCGTTCGGGGCAAAATATTATCGGGAATTTCAAGTGTTGAAATTTGCAATGAGATTGCATACCTTCTATGAGATAGTTGGATCCCGATACCCGCTGCGAGTAAGTGTTACTCCTGGGAGAGTTTTATACATTACAATTAGCCGATCAAGTAGGTGTCTAGAAAGGTGTTAACGAGGTTACGCCTCTGGGAAAACGAGGTTTACATTAATTAGGTTCGTGCGAAAGCACGGGGGACCTCCCTCAAAGTACCGACACTGGCCTGGCTGAAAGATTGGCGAACTTGTAGTGTGTAATTAATCCCGGCTAGTCTTTCCTTTTTAGGTTTGAAGGAAGATTTGATAAAAAGCAGTGGGAGCCATCCTGATTAGATAAAATAATAACCAATCTATTCTTGTAAGAGCGCACGCTGAGTGTTTTCTTCTCTCTCTCTCCAGGTAGCGACCATATCACGCCTTAATCAAGATAATAATACGGAATATTAACCGAACCCGCTTGTTATACTGAGCTGGGGAACGTTGGTCCCGCTCCAACTTATAATTGTTATAAGACAGAGCAGGAAATTGGGGAATACCAGAATTCCCGTGCCGCCCAAACGAAGAGAGTGCATGCTGATGCATCATCTTCGGGTGTGTTCATTATACAGAACTGTTTCTCCGTATCCTCTACGTCCTTGGTATGTGATACCAAATCAGGATCCCAGATATGTAATCTGTTATATAGGGCTACAGAAAGGTAGAGAACTGAGAACGGGTGATAAGTTTCATGAGGCAGAAAACGGGGCAAGAGTTGCAGCCAAGTCTGTCGGTCACTGTTACCCTGTATTACCAGAATACATTGATTCTGAACGAATGTTATTAGATACCGAACCTGATATACAAAATCGTATCTATCTCTTTATTAGTAAAGAAATGATAAAATTTTGTATAGATGGATAATGTTTTGAACATTTCCTATATCAAAAGTTGATCGGTTCAGGCAAGTTATCTAAAAGCATTGATGTTCTAAATCAAACTACAGTTCTTAGTATACGGAACACACACAAGAGGAAGAGTTCAGAAATGAACGAATCCTTCTTGAGGCATTGTAGACTAGGTCATATCAATGTGACCCGACTGGCTGAAGTTACATTTAGATGCATATTTAAATTAGTTTGAATTTACATCTTGTGAAACTCGCCAGTCATGTCACAAAGATAAAATGACCATAGCTCCGTTTATTGGAAACAGAGAAAGAGTTAGTAAACTCTTGGGATGATACATGTTGATGTATGTAAGGTCCCCTGTCTACACATGCAAAGACTGGTTCTTTGTACTTCGTTACATTCTCTGATAATCTCTCGAGATTCAGACATGTGTTCCTGTTGAAACACAAGTCCGAATCTTTTGAGATATTCACAGAATATAAATTAGAAGTATAGAACCAAAATACGGGTATAAGTATTATGTCCTTTGATGTGATCAAGGAGGAGAATTCTTGAGCACGGAATTCCTGGATTATTCTAAAGGAGAATGAGATTCTCTCTCAGCATTACTCCTCCGTATACACCATTGCACGATGGTATGTCGGGACGGAGCAGATACACCATATCTGATATGGTGTGCTCTATGATGAGTACCACTGAGTTACCTATTTCTTTTAGGGAGTTATGCACTTATGAAGCTGCATACCTATTGAATAGAGTTCCAATCAAATAAGTTGCCTACCATTTCATATGTGATATGGAAAGGGAAGAGCCCATGTCTTAAGCTAGTTAAGATTTGGGATTGTCCGGCCTATGTCTAAAAGCAAAATCCGGACATGCTCGAGGCAAGGTCTGTAATGTAGAACTGGAAAGGTTCCAGCTATACAAACTACAGCAGATGATTTGATAAAACCAAAGGATTCAATAGTTACCAACGAACCTCAGCCTCTCCGCCGATCTAGTAGGGTTTCTCACCCACTTGAGAGATACTTATGTTTCTCTATGACAGTGGGAGCGAGGATTGCATCATGAGATGATGACCCAACTAGTTTCGAGCTGGCCATCAGGAGTGTGACTCTGTAAGAATGGCTGGATGCTTAGTGATCTGAGATGGAATCCTTATACACCAACAAAGTATGGACTTTGGTTGCTATATCTGAAGGGTTAAATCCCAATCAGGAGCAAGTATATCTTGAGAAGATTACTTGGTGTGCATGGAAAAGTTGAGACTTTCAAAGCTAGACTTGTTAAAGTTTTTCGTCATCGACCAGGCGTGGATTATGATGAAACCTTTTCAAGTGACTATGCTTAAGTCCATCCAGATCCTACTTGCCACGGCTACATACCATGACTACGATATCTGGTGGTTGGGTGTCATGACTGCTTTTCTAAATGATGATTTGGAAGAAAGCGTCTATAAGTACACAGCCAGAGGACTTCGTAGACAGTGGGAGCAGCGGAAACGTGTGCAAGATGCTTTATAGGATTAAAGCAGGCATCGCGGAGTTGGAACATTTGTTTTGATGAGTTAGTCAAAGAGTTTGACATCATCAAAATGGTAGATGAACCTTGTATAAACAAAAAGGTAGTAGGGAGTATGGTGATGATCCTCGTAGAGTACGTGGATGACATGCTCTTGATAGGGAAGGAGTTTCCTATGCTACGCCCGGTCAATCTCCACTTATCACAATGATTCTCCATATAGGATCAAAGTGATACCTCCTAAATCCTGGATTTTGGATCTATGAGATAGATCTAAATGGATGTTAGGACTCTCACTAGTTGTAGTGAGACGGTATCAACCGATCCTGGGGAGAATCACTGGAAGGGTTCCAGGGTGATAAAGATGACTGAATGTCAGTCACAGGCATTGTCTTTACCCTCAGTGGAGGGACGGTATGTTGGAAGAGTTCCAAGCTAGATACCGTGACATTCTAGACGATAAAGGCAGGATACATCGCTACTTAAGATGCTACCAAAGAGGCAGTCTGGGTGTATATTAGTTCATAAGATGAACTTTGTTCCTCCCATTGTGTGACAATGGAGTTGTGGCTTATGCCAAAGAACGCAGGTCCCATCAGTGATCCAGACTTATTTTAAGGCAGTATCGCCTGATCATGGAGATAGTTGATCTTCAGGGTGATCGAGGTAAGGAGAGTAGATTCAGAGGACAACACAGCGGATCCACTCACAAAGGCATGTTCCCAAAGAGAGACTTTTATGGGATGGTTGAGTATGAGATACTACAACCACTGCTACAGATGGCCCTAGTGCAAGTGGGAGATTGTTAGTTATATGTATGCCCTAGAGGCCATTACTGTACATATGATGTATATTGTAGTGGATGCTAGGACGTATATAGGGAGGACTTTCTTGCTCGACATGATAGTATGCTATCTGGTTGCTCTTTACCTTAACGTGTACACTGATTGTCTCCCTGTTACATGTTGGTAAAGCCCTTAGGATCTGTACTTGACTACCTGGACTATGATGCGGATCATACTAGTGGGGACATGGTAGTCCATAAGTACATCCTTCAAAGTCCCTAGTCGTGGGTGTATCGAGACGGGGCATCGATATACCAGAGTAGACTGGCGTGTACCTTCTCGACCCATACAGATGGGCGATGGATGATCCCATATCCATTGGTGTTTGACATCGGAGATGATATACGGGTGCTCAGTGGAGACTGGGTACACTGGACGGACTCGCCGAGAACTCCCAGATGGTATTATACCTCACGTCAGATGGCAGTTCTCTGGTGACACTGGTACAGAGTAGTCTGTTGACCCGAGATCGTCATAGAGTCTTGTGTGGTTCCCACTGTGCTTTGATTTCCATCTTACCACGTCCAAGAGGGCGTGCAAAACGGTGGTTTTTGGGTACAGTCCCGAGTCACATGGAGGCAATGAGCGATAGGAGGGGATTCGTCTCTCCCGGTATAGGGAGTTGATGTTGCGCTGTGTTCGATTGGCTATAACAGGAAATCCCTGGCCAGGGTTGCTGAGATTTACTGGTAAGTGTTACCAGTAGTTTCTCGAACAGTTATAGACCTCATATCGACACGACTTATCGAGCTATTGGGGTCTGACGTTTACCACCCCTAGGCGAGATATGCGACAGATCAGACGATCAGACCGGACTGTACGGTAGTGTTACTGGTCGGATTCACTGGAGTGTGAGCGGGCTTGCTCGTCGATCTTCAGATCGCTCAATACCCGGGTGGCCGTTACGTTTAGCAGACCGCTTGCGGCTTGTGGGTGTTTGATATGATCATCATCTGCTGCCGGCGTATTGACGAGTCTTTAGAGTCCTACACAGAGGTTTCCTGGCTCAAGCGAAACGAAATAGGAGCGCATATGAGATATGTGCGGGACCGAGAATAATGCGTGTATGTGATACCGTATTCTATTCTCGCGATAAATGTATCGAATGGTTGTATGCGATATAACCTAGTTATCGATTCAAGCGTTGATTCGATAAATCGATACATTGGATATTAGCCGGTTATATGCGATATGACCGGATCGTTAAATCAAGTGTTGATTTAATGATTTAATGTATAATTATATATTTGATATATTACTTTGCATTAACTAATATTGGTTCACTTTAGATGGATTTTCTCACTCGGATGTGCGCATTATATATGTGATATGATTTTGTGCATTTGCTTGTATCATATTTGATGATACATGCTTTTTGGTTTGTGTAAAGATTAAACCATGGTTATTTAAATGGTTAGGGTTTTGTTTTTCATATCTATTTATTCATTTATTTATTTATTTTCTTTTTGGAAAAAGAAATTAGAAGAATGGTGGCTTTCTTTGTTTGTAGTTGAAGATTCATGAACCTTTGACTTTGTCCACCATTCTTATCTCATGCTTAACCTAACCATTTGATTTAACCCTAGTTTAATCTCTACACTTGACCATGGTTTAGATTATGATAAGTTTTGATTTTTCTTTTCATTTTTAATTAACTTATCATAACTATTTCCTTCTTCTTCTTCATTCTTCAAGTGAAGAAAGCTTGCCCCATCAATGGCAAGTGATGGAAATGAGTGAGAAATCCGATTCTAAAGTCTACCCACTTCCTATTTCTTCATCCTCTACCTCTTGCCAAGTAGTAGAGTGTGTTTACTTCACAAGTTTCATGACTTGGTGAAGTTGTGAACTTGATCTAGCGATGCCTCGACGTAGATCATCTTCGGCATGGACATCGACGACCTAGCTTGCCCATTCTCCGACGAAGCCGACTCTAGAGCCCGGATTTGATTTGGACAGCGGAGACGACCTCGTTGCGGAGCCGTGGAGGTGGAGGACCGGATCTACAAAGGTTGTATTTCCGTTAAACTTTTAGTTAAGTGTTAACTAGTTAGTTTTTCGCCTAGACATCTAGCCGACGATCCGTAGTTTAGGGTTTGTAGGCACCTAAAAATTTGAAATTGGCATGGTTGATGCCTTGTGAGACCTCTCTTCTGTGCCTAGGAACCCTACATACATCGCTGCCAACGATGCTGCCAAAGAGGCTGTCTGGATCAAGAAGTTCATTACTGAACTTGGAGTGGTTCCATCTATTGAGTATCCAATACCTTTGTATTGCGATAACAATGGAGCGGTGGCTTTGGCCAAGGAACCCAGGTTCCATCAGCGATCCAGGCATATTCTGAGGCGGTATCTCCTGATCCGGGAGATAGTTGATCGCCGGGAGATCGAGGTCAGGAGAGTTGACACGAAGAAAAACACGGCGGATCCACTCACGAAGGCCATTCCCCAGATACAGTTTGAGAGACTCTTCGGGATGCTCGGTATGCGATACTACAGCAGCTGGCCCTAGTGCAAGTGGGAGATTGTTAGTTGTATGTATGCCCTAGAGGCCAGTATTGTACAGATGATGTATATTATATTGGATGCTTGGACATATATAGAGATGACTTTCTTGCTCGATATGATAGCATGCTATCTGGTTACTCTTTATCTTAACATGTACACTTGTCTCTTTAAACTGTCTTATAGTTACATGTTGATAAAGCCCTTAGGATGTGTACTTGACTACCTGGACTATGATGCAGATCATACTAGTGGGGACATGGTAGTCTATAAGTACATCCTTCATGGTCCCTAGTCGTGGGTGTATCGGGACGGGGCATCGATATACCAATGTAGACTAGCGTATACGCTTCTCGACCCATGAGATGGGCGATGGATGATCCCATATCCATTGGTGTTTGACATCAGAGATGGTATACGGGTGCTCAGTGGAGACTGGGTACACTGGACGGACTCGCCGAGAACTCCCAGATGGTATTATACCTCACGTCAGATGGCAATTCTCAGGTGACACTTGTACAGGTTAGTCTGGAGACTCGAGATCGTCATAGAGTCTTGTGTGATTCCCACTGTGCTTTGATCTCCACCTTACAACGTCCATGAGGGCGTGCAAAACGGTGGTCTTTGGGTACAGTCCCGAGTCACATGGAGGCAATGAGCGATAGGAGGGGTTTCGTCTCTCCCGGTATTGGGAGTTGATGTTGCGCCGTGCTCGATTGGTCGTAGCAGGGAAGTCCCTGGCCAGGGCTGATCAGAGATTTGCTGGTAAGTGTTACAGTAGTTTCTCGACCCGTTATGAGCCTCACATCGGCACGACTTATCGGGTTATTGGGGTCTGACGTTTACCACCCCTAGACTTGATATGCGACATATTAGACGAAGAGACCGGACTGTACGGTAAGTGTTACTGGTCGGATTCGCAGGAGTGTGAGCGGGCTAGCTCGTCGATCTTCTGATCGCTCAATACCCGGGTGGCCGTTACGTTTAGCAGACCGCTTGCGGCTTGTGGGTGCTTGATATGATCATCATCTGCTACCGGCGTATTGACGAGTCTTTAGAGTCCTACACAGAGGTTTCCTGGCTCAAGCGAAACGAAATAGGAGCGCATATGACATATGTGCGGGACCGAGAATAATGCGTGTATGTGATACCGTATTTGATTCTCGCGATTAATGTTTCGATTGGTTGTATGCGATATAACCTAGTTATCGAATCGAAGATCGATTCGATAAGCCGATACATTGAATACTAGTCGGTCATGTGCGACATGACCGGATCATTGAATCAAGTGTTGATTTAATGATTTAATGTATAATTATATATTTGATATATTACTTTGCATTAACTAGTATTGGTTCACTTTAAACGGATTTTCTCACTTGATGTGCAATTTGTATATGTGATATACTTTTGTGCACATGTTAGTATCATGTTTGATGATGCTTGCTCTTTTGGTTAAGTGTGAAGAATTAAATTTAGGTTAAGTAAATGGTTAGGGTTCCTTATTATTCTTTCTTTTATCATTAATTATTTTGGATTAAAAGAAAAGGCATAAGAAAACAAAAAGGGTTGCTTTCTTTCTTGAAGTTTAGTGAAGCTTCATGAAGCTTGACCAAAGTGACCATTTTTGTCTTCATTCCTAACCCTAACCATATATCTAACCTTAGTAAATTCTCTACACCTAACCATGGTGCAAATTATGATAAGTATTGATTTTCATTTTCACTTTTAAAACTTATCATAATATTCTAGCTCATCTTCTTCTTCATCTTCTAAAAGGAAAAGCTTGATGCCATCAATGGCAACTTGACTTCTAGAGTGAGAAATCCAATTCTAAAGTGAACCCACCTCCTATTTCTTCACCCTCTACCTCTTGCCAAGTTGTTTTGGGTGTTTTCTTCACAAGTTTCACAACTTGGTGAAGTTGGAGCTTGAACTTGTGCAACCTCGACGTAGATCATCTTCGGCACGAAGCCGACAACCTATTCCGCTCACTTCTCCGATGAAGCCGTCGCGAGAGTCCGAGATTCGAGATGGACAGCGAGAGGATGCCTTCGTGGAGCCAAGGAAGAGGGTAACCGGATCTACAAAGGTTGTAGCCTCTCTCCTTTAGTTAATATGTTAACTATATTCGTTTTTCGCCTAGGATTCTAGCCGACGATCCGTATTAGGGTTTCTCGGCACCATAATTTTTGAAAATTGGCATGGTTGATGCCTTGTGAGACCACTATAGGGTGCCTAGGAACCTTTCAGCGAGAAGACAGTGAGATTTTGTTTTCCCGGCAAGTCGACTTTTGTTGTGCAGGGGGACCGTGGTGCCACCCCTCACATTTTGATTTCTTCTCTTCGCGCTGGACAGCTGTTGAGGAAGGGATGTCAGGGATTCCTAGCCTATGTTTGTGACACTAGAGCTACAGATGTTCCATTGGACCAGGTTCCGATTGTATGTGAGTTCCCTGATGTGTTCCCTGACGAGCTTCCTGGGCTACCGCCCGAGCGCGACATTGCTTTTTGTATTGATTTGATTCCCGGCACGGGGCCTATTTCTATACCGTCTTATCGGATGGCTCCGGCGGAGCTTGTGAGTTGAAGAGTCAGTTGCAAGATTTGCTGGACAAGGGATTTATTCGACCCAGTGTTTCTCCTTGGGGTGCTCCGGTCCTGTTCGTCAAGAAGAAGGACTGAAGCTTACGTTTGTGTATCGATTAACGGCAGCTGAACAGGGTGACCGTGCGGAACAGATATCCGTTGCCACATATCGACGACTTGTTCGACCAGCTTCAGGGGGCAGGATATTTTTCGAGGATCGATTTACGATCTGGCTATCATCAGCTGCGAGTCCGACAGGAGGATTGTTAGTTATATGTATGCCCTAGAGGCCATTACTATACATAGGATGTATATTGTAGTGGGTGCTTGGACATATATAGGGAGGACTTTCTTGCTCGACATGATAGTATGCTATCTGGTTAATCTTTACCTTAACGTGTACACTGATTGTCTCTCTGTTACATGTTGGTAAAGCCCTTAGGATGTGTACTTGACTACCTGGACTATGATGCGGATCATACTAGTGGGGACATGGTAGTCCATAAGTACATCCTTCAAGGTCCCTAGTCGTGGGTATATCGAGACGGGGCATCGATATACCAGAGTAGACTAGCGTATACCTTCTCGACCCATACAGATGGGCGATGGATGATCCCATATCCATTGGTGTTTGACATCAGAGATGATATACGGGTGCTCAGCGGAGACTGGGTACACTGGACGGACTCGCCGAGAACTCCCAGATGGTATTATACCTTACGTCAGATGGCAGTTCTCTGGTGACACTGGTACAGAGTAGTCTGTTGACCCGAGATCGTCATAGAGTCTTGTGTGATTCCCACTGTGCTTTGATTTCCACCTTACCACGTCCAAGAGGGCGTGCAAAACGGTGGTTTTTGGGTACAGTCCCGAATCACATGGAGGCAATGAGCGATAGGAGGGGATTCGTCTCTCCCGGTATAGGGGGTTGATGTTGCGCTGTGTTCGATTGGCTATAACCGGAAATCCCTGGCCAGGGTTGCTGAGATTTACTGGTAAGTGTTACCAGTAGTTTCTCGAACTGTTATAGACCTCATATCGACACGACTTATCGAGCTATTGGGGTCTGACATTTACCACCCCTAGGCGAGATATGCGACATATCAGACGATCAGACCGGACTGTACGGTAAGTGTTACTAGTTGGATTCACAGGAGTATGAGTGGGCTTGCTCGTCGATCTTCTGATCGCTCAATACCCGGGTGGCCGTTATGTTTAGCAGACCGCTTGCGGCTTGTGGGTGCTTGATATGATCATCTGCTACCGGCGTATTGACGAGTCTTTAGAGTCCTACACAGAGGTTTCCTGGCTCAAGCGAAACGAAATAGGAGCGCATATGAGATATGTGCGGGACCGAGAATAATGCGTGTATGTGATACCGTATTTCATTCTCGCGATGAATGTGTCGAATAGTTGTATGCGATATAACCTAGTTATCGAATCAAGGATTGATTCGATAAATCGATACATTGTATACTAGTCGGTTGTGTGCGACATGACCGGATCATTGAATCAAGAGTTGATTTAATGATTTAATGCATAATTATATATTTGATATATTACTTTGCATTAACTAGTATTGGTTCACTTTAAATGGATTTTCTCACTTGAAGTTCACAAGTTGTATATGTGATATACTTTTGTGCACTTCATTGTATCATGTTTGATGATACATGCTTACTTGAGTTTGTGTAAAGTTTAAACCTTGGTTAAGTAAATGGTTAGGGTTTTGTTTAATTTATTTATTCATTTATTGATTTGTTTATTTCATTTTAGCAAAAGGAAAATGGTGGCTAATTTTGTTTCTTTGTTGAAGTTTCATGAAGCTTTGAATAAGTCCACCATTTTTGTTTTATGCCTAACCTAACCATTCACCTAACTATAGTTTGCTCTCTACACATAACCAAGGTTAGTATTATGATAAGGATTCATTTTTCCTTTTCATTTTTAATAACTTATCATAATATTATCATCTTCTTCTTCTTCTTCTTGAAGAAGAAAACCTAGACTTCATCAATGGTGACTTGATGAAATGAGTGAGAAATCCAATTCTAAAGTGAACCCACTTCCTATTTCTTCATCCTCTACCTCTTGCCAAGTAGTAGAGTGTGTTTTCTTCACAAGTTTCATGACTTGGTGAAGTTGGAGCTTGATCTAGCGATGCCTCGACGTAGATCATCTTCGGCATCGTCGTCGATGACCTAGCCCGCTTTTTCTCCGATGAAGCCGACGCTAGAGCCCAAGATCCATTTTGTACAGTGAGGAGACATCATCGCGGAGCCATGGAGGTGGAGAACCGGATCTACAAAGGTTGTATTTCCGTTTACCATTTAGTTAAGTTGTTAACTAGTTTCTTTTTCGCCTAAACTTCTAGCCAACGATCCGTATTAGGGTTTCTCGGCACCGTAATTTTTGAAATTGGCATGGTTGATGCCTTGTGAGACCTCTTAAGAGTGCCTAGGAACCCTACAAGGATATACCGAGGACAGCCTTCCGCACGCGCTACGGCCACTATGAGTTTTTGGTGATGTCGTTCGGACTCACCAACGCCCCAGCAGCGTTTATGGATTTGATGAACCGTATATTCAGGCCGTACCTCGACTTGTTCATCATCGTATTTATTGACGATATCTTGGTGTATTCCCGGAGCAGAGAGGAGCACGAACAGCACCTGCGGATCACACTGCAGACCTTGAGGGAGCACCAGCTTTATGCAAAATTCTCCAAGTGTGCATTCTGGCTCGACAGCGTAGACTTCTTGGGTCACGTGATTACACGGGATGGTATATGTGTGGACCCGAGGAAAATTGAAGCCATTCAGAGTTGGCCCAGACCTACATCCGTTACTGAGATACGCAACTTTCTAGGACTGGCCGGCTACTACAGGCGATTTGTACAGGATTTCTCCCGTATTGCTGCACCCTTGACCGGTTTGACCCGGAAGGGAATTCCCTTCGATTGGACAGAGGATTGCGGGCACAGTTTCCAGCAGCTACGGACTTGTTTGACTACGGCGCCAGTATTATCGTTACCTTCAGGATCAGGCGGATTTGCAGTCTATTGTGACGCTTCACGAGTAGGGCTAGGGTGCGTATTGATGCAGCATGGTGGAGTGATCGCGTATGCTTCGCGACAGCTAAAGAGACATGAACAGAACTACCCTACTCACGATTTGGAGATGGTCGCAGTGGTCTTTGCACTTAAGATCTGGCGACATTACCTATACGACGAGTCGTGCCAGATATTCACTGATCACAAAAGTTTAAAGTATATATTTCAGCAGCGAGACCTGAACCTTAGACAGCGCCGATGGATGGAGTTAGTGAAGGATTACGACTGCGAGATCTTGTATCACCCGGGTAAGACGAATGTAGTGGCAGATGCTCTGAGCAGGAAGCCCGAGGGCAGTCTATCTTGTTTGAGCGCAGTGCAGAGGAAGTCATCGGCAGATTAGAAAATATTATGCAACAGCCGAGTGCAGTTCGAGTTCACGCCGATCGGGGGACAGCTTGCGCATGTTCGTGCACGCCCGCAGTTGCTTGACCGTATACATGAGGCACAGCACAGTGATGATCGATGTTTAGAGATCATGGCACAAATTGGACAGGACAGATTTTCCGAGTTCGTGATCGATGATCAGGGGATACTGCGATTTGGGACTAGACTGTGCGTACCAGATGCTGAGGGGCTGCGGCGTGAGATTCTTGAGGATGCGCATAGATCGACATACAACATTCATCCGGGTTCCACCAAGATGTACCATGATATGAGAGATGTTTACTAGTGGGGCGGAATGAAGAGGGACATTGCAGATTTCGTGTCTAGATGCCTGACTTGTCGGCAGGTCAAGGCCGAGCACCAGAGGCCAGCGGGAGAGCTACAGCCATTACCCATTCCAGAGAGGAAATGGGAACAGGTTTCGATGGATTTCGTTGTGGGTCTACCCAAGACTAGGCGAGGGTATGACTCCATTTGGGTGATCGTGGATCGTCTGACGAAAGCGGCTCACTTCCTACCAGTGAAGACGACTTTCGGATTTGCTCAGTATGCCCAGATATACATCGACGAGATTGTACGATTGCATGGAGTCCCAACGTGTATTGTGTCCGACAGAGGCACCCAGTTTACCAGCCGACTATGGCAGAGGCTTCAGGAGGCTTTGGGCACGCGCTTGAGTTTCAGCACAGCATTTCATCCGCAGACCGACAGACAGTCAGAGCGGACCATTCAGACTCTCGAGGACATGCTCCGAGCGTGCGTTTTAGATTTTGGTGGTAGCTGGGATCATCATTTACCCTTGATAGAGTTCTCCTACAACAATAGCTTCCAGGATACGATTCAGATGGCACCTTTCGAGGCTTTGTATGGGAGGAGATGTAGATCGCCCGTCTGTTGGACAAAGCTCAGCGAGGGCAGCATTTTGGGGCCACAAATCGTACAGGAGACGACTGAGAAGATACAGCTGATTCGAGACAGGATGAGGACAGCTCAGAGCAGGCAGAGTGTAAGTCCACGTTGCGACCCCCGGTTCTTACGGGGAGGAGGAAACGGTATAAAAAACAAATTTTTAGCGCATGGGGCAACATGGACTAACAAAGTCGGGATCTTTTCCTAAACTAAAACTAGCAAACTTTGCTAAAGAGAGTTTAGCTACTCGGAAAGATGGTTATACCTAAACTTGAACTCCTTCTTCTTCAAACCTTGTAGAGGTTGATGGTTCTTTCCTCGTCGCCTTCTTCCGTCGAAGATGGATCCACCTGAGGGTTCAACCTACGGGCTCTTCCTCGAACTTTGAGTGAACTAGAATCTCCGGCTTGCTAAACCCTTGATCCTAGAGTGAGTAGAGAGTGTCTAGGGGTTGTTTCTTTTTCAAGGTGAGGGATTCTCAACACATGAGAAGGAATCATCTTGAGCTTGAGGAAGAAGAAGATGAAATGAGGAGAGAGAATGATTATGATAGAATGAGCTCTTTTCTTTTGCAACCATGACTAAAAGAAAAGGAATTATCTAATTAATAATAATAAATCAAAAATGAAATAGTTGATGGTTGTATTTGGAATGACCACTATCATAACTTGCAATAAATGAGTGTAAGCAAGAATCAAGGAGTATCCTTGCAAAGCATGATGGTGGTCAACATTCAACCATGGTCAACAAGTCAACCATGGTCAACAAGTCAACAAAATCAACCATAACAATATTTCATTTAATTACTATTATTAATTGATATTTCATAAATCTATTAGGGTTTGGAAAATGACCACTGTCAACTGTGCATACGCACCCGTTCCGAAACCCTAATGAAATACCTCATCCTCCGCCTCAAGCAACTGTGCATACACACCTGCATTCTCATTCCGAGGAACAAGAATACCGAGATATAAAAGCAACCCCAAAACATATACCAGTATCTGGCTCAAACCAGAGCCTGCCAGTATAATCCGTCCGGACTCCAAACGTGCACAAGTGCGCGGATGAGAACGAACCCTGTCGCAAAACCATGCGACCTCTACTCATTTTGCCCAGAGGCGAATACCCTCTGTGTGGGACTCTAAAGACTCGACACTATGCTGGCAGTGGGCTTAACCACAGACCGCAAGCGGCACTAGCTGTGCGTAACGGTCCCCAGGTAGATGCCGACAAGAAGGCTGACGAGGTGAACCCCATCTGAACTCCTACTGAGTCTGAATGTGACATTCTCCGTACAGTCCGGTCTATTCGTCTGATACATCGCATGTCTGGCCTAGGGGGCGGTAAAACGTCAGTCCCCCAATAGCGGTACAAGTCGTGTCGGAGTGAAGCCCAAAACACCCTGAGATAACACTGGAAGCCTACCAGTATATCTCGCTTGCCCTGGCCAGGGACTACTCGTGTAATGGCTCTCCTAGACACAGCGCGATGTTAACCCCCAATACCGGGAGAGACGAATCCTGTCTAACCGTCACTGCCTCCAAGTGCTTCGGGACTGCACCCAACCACTACCTGTTTGCACGACTCCTTTGAGCCGTGGTAGGGTAGTGATCAAAGTGCAGTGGGAACACACTCGAGGCGAAGTGCCAGTGTCAAGTCAGCGGACTAAGCTGTACTCATGTCACCTGGAAACTGATAACTGACGATAGGTATAATACCAACCTGTCAGTTCCCGACGAGTCCTGTCCAGTGTACTCGTAACCTAACGAGCACCCGTATACTATCTCCAATACGACGTACTGATGGCTGTGGGACAGACCATCTCCCACACTGGGATGAGAAGCGCATACGCTAGTCTACTCCGGAGTATCGATGCCCTGTCTCGATAGTCCTGCGACTAGGGACCTGTATAAGGATGTGCTTATAGATTACCCAGCCCCCACTAGTGTGACTGCCATCACAACGCTGGTAATCAAGCAAAAGATCCTAAGGGCTCCACTAATGCGTATAGGTGATATCGCAAAATAAACACATGTACACATTGAAGTAGAAACAAACCAAGTAGCATACTACTATATTGAGCAAGATTGTTTATACAAGGTGAATATCCCAAGCTTCCATTAAGTAATATACAAACTAGTATGATACAGTAATGTCCTCTAGGGCATATACACTAACAATCTCCCACTTGCACTAAGGCCATGTACTGGCGTATCGAAGACCTATCATCTCGATCAGCCGCTCGAACTGAGTCTGGGGTAGGGCCTTGGTGAATGGATCTGCAGTGTTTTCTTCTGAAGCAACCCTCCGAACCTCGATCTCCTTGCGATCCACGATCTCCCTGATCAGGTGATACCGCCTCAAGATGTGCCTGGATCTCTGATGGGACCTGGGTTCCTTCGCTAAAGCTATAGCCCCGTTGTTGTCGCAATACAGAGGTATTGGGTCAACAATGGACGGAACCACCAGAAGTTCTTTCAAGAACTTCCTCATCCAGACAGCTTCTTTTGCGGCATCAGATGCAGCGATGTATTCCGCTTCCATCGTCGAGTCTGCAACGGTTTCCTGTTTAGAACTCTTCCAACACACCGCCCCTCCATTGAGGGTAAAGACAAAACCCGACATGGACTTGGAATCATCCTTGTCACTCTGGAAGCTGGAGTCAGCAAAGGCCTCGATCTGGAGGTCTTTTCCGCCATACACCAAGAACATCTCCTTAGTCCTCCTTAGGTACTTGAGAATGTTCTTTACTGCTATCCAGTGTTTCTCCCCAGGGTTTGACTGATACCTGCTTACCACACTCAGTGCATAAGCTACATCCGGTCTGGTACACAACATCGCATACATTATAGAGCCTACCGCAGAAGCGTAGGGTATAATAGACATGCGATCCCTCTCCAAATCAGTCTTGGGAGACATCTCTTTAGAGAGGGTGATCCCGTGACAAGCCGGTAGGTTACCGCGCTTGGAATCTTCCATACTGAATCTTTTCAGTATAGTGTCGATGTACCTGGACTGTGAAAGTCCTAATATCCTCTTGGATCTATCACGATGGATCCGGATCCTCAGGATGTAAG
Source organism: Agapanthus africanus (assembly GCA_030015575.1). Lineage (NCBI taxonomy): Eukaryota > Viridiplantae > Streptophyta > Magnoliopsida > Asparagales > Amaryllidaceae > Agapanthus > Agapanthus africanus. Next base: position 477,565,095 of record CM057340.1, read on the forward strand.
AGGCATCACCCAGGTCTTTCATGGAGAACCTGTGTGACAAGAAACCTTTGACAGATTGTAGCATAGGAATGTCATTTCCTATTAAGAGAATGTCATCCACGTATAAAACAAGGAATACTACAGTTCTCGCTACAAATCTACTATAGATGCATGGTTCATCTGGATTTTTGATAAAGTCAAATTCCTTGACCGTCTCATCAAAACAGATGTTCCAACTCCGCGATGCCTGCTTTAGTCCATAGATGGACTTAAGCAACTTGCACACCTTTCCGCTGCTCCCACTCTGAATGAAACCCTCTGGCTGATCCATATAGACACACTCCTCTAAATTTCCATTTAGAAAAGCGGTTTTTACGTCCATCTGCCAAATCTCATAATCGTGGAAAGCAGCAATGGCAAGAAGGATCCGAATGGATTTCAGCATAGCCACTGGAGAAAAGGTTTCGTCATAGTCCAAGCCAGGTATTTGACGGAAACCCTTTGCTACAAGTCTAGCTTTATAGGTCTCAACCTGTCCATCTACACCAATCTTCCTTTTGAAGATCCACTTGCATCCTACGGGTTTTACCCCGTCTGGAGCAATGTCCAACGTCCATACTTTGTTGGTGTACATGGACTCCATTTCGGTCCGCATTGCATCCAGCCATTTTACTGAGTCAACGCTCTGAACGGCCTGCTGGAAGCTAGTAGGCTCATCATAATCTATGATGCAATCCTCTCTATCCCCGTCTATGAGAAAACCGTAGTATCTCTCGGGCGGATGAGACTGCCTACTACTCCTGCGGAGCGGCGTAGGAATGTCCTGTTCATTTGAACCCTCTGGTTCCACTAAGCTTTCAGTAATAGTCTGTGGTTCTGGAATTTCTTCCAGTTCTACTGCGCTCCCACTTAATTCTTTTTCTAAGAACTGGTGTTCTAGAAAGTGGGCATGACGAGAAACAAGAACTTTTTGTTCCTCCTCGTAGTAGAAGAGATATCCCTTGGAATTCTTTGGATATCCCACAAACTTACACAGTACTGAGCGCGCCTCGAGCTTGTCCGCATGCTGCTTTTTAACAAAAGCTGGACTTCCCCAAGTCTTAATGTGACTGAGATGGGGTCTCTTCCCACACCACAACTCATATGGTGTGGTAGGCACAGTCTTAGTAGGAACTCGGTTCAAAAGGTATGCAGCTGTTTCTAGCGCATACCCCCAGAATGATCGCGGTAACTCAGCGTTACTCATCATGGACCGTATCATATCCAATAGGGTCCGGTTCCGTCTCTCCGATACACCGTTATGTTGCGGAGTGTATGGAGGAGTAAGCTGAGAGAGAATCCCATTCTCTTTTAAGTAATTCAGGAACTCGGCACTTAAGTATTCTCCACCTCGATCCGATCTTAGAATCTTGATACTTTTGCCGGTTTGTTTTTCAACTTCATTCTTATATTCCTGGAATTTTTCAAAAGCTTCGGACTTATGTTTCATTAAGAAGACATAACCGTACCTTGAAAAATCATCCGTAAAAGTAATGAAGTAAGAATAACCGCTTCGTGCATGTGTAGACATTGGACCGCACACGTCGCTGTGTATGAGTCCCAAGAGCTCGCTCGCTCTTACTCCGTGTCCAGTGAACGGAGTCTTTGTCATCTTTCCTTTGAGACAGGATTGACAAGTGGCATATGATTGATATCCGAACGGATCCAAATATCCTTCTGTATGTAACTTAGTCAACCTTCTCTCATTGATGTGACCCAGTCTACAATGCCATAAGAAAGTCTGATTGATATCTGGAGACTTTCTTTTGTGTGTATTCTGGACATTGAAAATCTGTGGTTGGTTTAATACGTATATACCATTGCTCAATGTACCTGACCCAATCAGAACTTGATTAAGGTGAATGTTTACAACATTACTTACAAACGCAAATTCATAACCTTCTTTAGAAACCAAAGATACAGAAATGATATTACAAGTTGCGTTGGGTACAAAAAAGCAATTACGCAAAACCAAAACATGCCCATCTGACCTTCCCATGTGATAGTCCCCCACGGCTTTAGCATCCATGCTAGCTCCGTTCGCAACTCTGAGGGTCATGTCACCTTCCTTCAAAACCCTACGGTTTCTCAACGCCTGCAAAGAATTACAGATATGAGATCCTGATCCGGTATCCAATACCCAGGAAGTAGAGTTTATAGAAAGACAGTTTTCAATAACATACACACCTGAAGCTGAAGCCGCAACCTGCTTCAGTTCCTGTGTCCTGGCTTTCCAAGCCCTGCAATCTTTCTTCCAGTGTCCACTCTTGTGACAATAGAAGCATTCCTCTTTACCCACAAGCTTCCCCGCTATCTTTGTTGCCTTTTCCTTTCCCTTCGTACCCACTTTACTAACACCGCCTCTTGGTTTGGCGGGGGCTTTCTTCCTCTTTCCCTTGGCTTTCGCCTTGGACCTAGAGGAAGAAGATCCTCCTACAAACAAAGCGGGTGTTTCCCTACCCTTCTGTAGGGTGCCCTCTGCGCTCCTCAGCAGGTTGAGGAGTTCTGAAAGTTCAACTTCCTTTTCTTGTAAGTTGAAGTTCAGTATAAACTGGGCGTAAGTGGATGGAAGGGACTGGAGAATTAAATCTGTATAGAGTTCACTGTCCAACGTGGTCCCAAGTTCCGCGAGCTCCTCAGTGTAGCCAATCATCTTAAGCACGTGGTCCGCTACCGATGATCCGACGGCCAACTTTGTCGAAAATAACTTCTTCGACACTTCGTATCTTGCGATACGAGACTGCTCTCCATACAGTTCTTTTGTATGGAGAAATATGGACTCGAGGTCCATATTCTCATGCCTCCTCTGATGTTCGTTGTCCATAGAGGCAAGCACGAGGCACCTGGCCTTCGCGCAATCAATCTCCCAAGTCTTACGGATTTCCTTATCCGCGATGCTGGAGGTGGGACCTGGGACGGGGGGAGCTTTGGTGGTAAGAAGATACCCCAGCTTGTCGTAAGTGATTTCCAATTTTACATTCCTGAGCCAATCTTTGTAGCTTGGCCCTGTCAGTATGTTTTTATCTAGAGTTACTTAAGTCCAGTCATTTCGAATTTGGTCGCTGCAGGGGGGAGAGAAGAAACACTTTAGCACGATGCTCTTGCAAGTTTAGAATGGTTTTTAATTTGTCTAAACAGGATGGCTCCCACTGTCTCTCGAATCCCTCCTCAAACCACAAAGGAAGAATTAGCCGGGATCAATCCCACCGCACAATACTTGCTTAACCGTTCAGCCAGGCCGGTGTCGGTACTTCGAGGGAGGTTTTCCAACGCTTTCGCGAAGTTCCTTAATTTAAGAACCTCTTTTCCCTGGGGGCGTAGCCCCGCCAACACCTTTCTAGGCACCTACTAGGTTTATAGCATTGATCGTTTAGTGAGAAATTTCCCGAGGAGTAGCATATACTCACAGTAGGATCGGGATCCAAATATCATCGCGTGACGAAAATGAAGGAATCCTACCATAATCATCACACTCCAAATGGTATGCAAATCTAGCAAGTTTCAGTACTTATGAAACTCCCGATGTGGATTTTTGCCCCATGCTCTTATGACCTTGACTTTGGCCAAAATATCATAAGTCACATGTCAAGTTCTACCCGTCACTTTCCAGGTTAATTTGGATCCATCCGTACATACCCTTGACTTTGGCCAAAATGGCAGCACGACTGTCCCAAACCAACGCATCTATCTATGCTACACATGAACACCCAATAGCTACCAATCACTATGCCTTGACTTTGGCCAAAATACACAGCTTGAATACTATTGCCTATTCATGCGAAACGACGGAGGGCTACGAAAGGTTTTGGTAAAACCGTGAACGTAGTGAACTTGATATAATCGATGGAACGAGATAGCTTTTAGAAGGAGTGGCTCAAGCTCCGCAATTAAAAGTTAGTTTTGAAAAGAACCGAGTGGTTTTTCGAAAGTGTTCCAACGATTTTAACTTGGTTTATTATCTTGCATTAGTTCTTTTAATGCGTGATATTCTTGCATTAGTTCTTTTAATGCATCCCATCATTTAATCCTACCATTGCAGAAAACAACCAAAATATGACGTACGCTTATGCCATTCGCATTCGCCACGGGGTCCCGTCATCACTCGTTAGGTTACTTAACTAACGACAGAGCGGGGGCTGGGCTAGCGCGGCTGTAAAACATAAGCAACGCCTAAATATAAAGCAATGATAGACATTACAGATCACAGATGAATACATTGGATATACTAGCAATCCGCAATCCGTTCGAGCCTGCAACGAAAAGCGGATTACACGGTCGCGGTGAATAGCAAATACCCCACCCAAGACCCCTACGGGTGCGGCAAACTACCCGCCAAGTACTCGGTAGTTTGTGCACCCCTCCATGGGTCTATCCTAGGAGCAAAAACAGTAAAAAGAATTATACAATGACGGCTACAACCCCGACCCGGTTGTGCGGCCATACAAATAATATTATTACATCAATTTATATTTACAAATGAATGAAAGAAAAACAAAAGCTCATCTCACATCCACCCCGGCTATTCACCCGCGACAGTCCAACAGATTCATATACACATTCCAATATCAAACACAGATCACAGAGATGTATAACCCCGACTAATCGACTTATAGCGATTAGCCGACGTTCAATACATACAAACATCACAGATATAACCATCATAGTCAAAGTGCAGTGAAGTTCGGAAAAAAAATACGGAATTATAGGACCCCAAAAGTAAATTTCTGTTCTGGAAAATCTGGGCACATATAACATATTTGAAAAATCCCAAAACCCTACCAGAAGAACACTGCACGAAACCCGATCACGAGAGGACCCCACACGGCGGCGGTTCCGCGGCAAATGCCTACCTCATGCCGCGGAAACGCGGCGGTTTGAAGGAATCAGGGGATCGTTTTTCTTGGGTGTTCACACAAAACCCTGAGCCGATTTTAGGTGTATAACAAATCTTGTTTTGACCAGAAAAAATTTTAACAGAAACTAGGGTTTTGTTAAAGTTTGGTTTTTGGATTTTTCGGTTCCGAACTTCGTTACACTTCACTACCAAGCTAGTTTAAGTTTAGTTAGGCTCTGATACCACTGTAAGTCCACGTTGCGACCCCCGGTTCTTACGGGGAGGCGGAAACGGTATAAAAAACAAATTTTTAGCGCATGGGGCAACATGGACTAACAAAGTCGGGATCTTTTCCTAAACTAAAACTAGCAAACTTTGCTAAAGAGAGTTTAGCTACTCGGAAAGATGGTTATACCTAAACTTGAACTCCTTCTTCTTCAAACCTTGTAGAGGTTGATGGTTCTTTCCTCGTCGCCTTCTTCCGTCGAAGATGGATCCACCTGAGGGTTCAACCTACGGGCTCTTCCTCGAACTTTGAGTGCACTAGAATCTCCGGCTTGCTAAACCCTTGATCCTAGAGTGAGTAGAGAGTGTCTAGGGGTTGTTTCTTTTTCAAGGTGAGGGATTCTCAATACATGAGAAGGAATCACATTGAGCTTGAGGAAGAAGAAGATGAAATGAGGAGAGAGAATGATTATGATAGAATGAGCTCTTTTCTTTTGCAACCATGACTAAAAGAAAAGGAATTATCTAATTAATAATAATAAATCAAAAATGAAATAGTTGATGGTTGTATTTGGAATGACCACTATCATAACTTGCAATAAATGAGTGTAAGCAAGAATCAAGGAGTATCCTTGCAAAGCATGATGGTGGTCAACATTCAACCATGGTCAACAAGTCAATCATGGTCAACAAGTCAACAAAATCAACCATAACAATATTTCATTTAATTACTATTATTAATTGATATTTCATAAATCTATTAGGGTTTGGAAAATGACCACTGTCAACTGTGCATACGCACCCGTTCCGAAACCCTAATGAAATACCTCATCCTCCGCCTCAAGCAACTGTGCATACACACCTGCATTCTCGTTCCGAGGAACAAGAATACCGAGATATAAAAGCAACCCCAAAACATATACCAGTATCTGGCTCAAACCAGAGCCTGCCAGTATAATCCGTCCGGACTCCAAACGTGCACAAGTGCGCAGATGAGAACGAACCCTGTCGCAAAACCATGCGACCTCTACTCATTTTGCCCAGAGGCGAATACCCTCTGTGTGGGACTCTAAAGACTCGACACTACGCTGGCAGTGGATTTAACCACAGACCGCAAGCGGCACTAGCTGTGCGTAACGGTCCCCAGGTAGATGCCGACAAGAAGGCAGACGAGGTGAACCCCATCTGAACTCCTACTGAGTCTGAATGTGACATTCTCCGTACAGTCCGGTCTGTTCGTCTGATACATCGCATGTCGGGCCTAGGGGGCGGTAAAACGTCAGTCCCCCAATAGCGGTACAAGTCGTGTCGGAGTGAAGCCCAAAACACCCTGAGATAACACTGGAAGTGTAACGTTTTGAAAATCGTTTCGGTGGAATTTCGAAAAAACGGTAAAATAAGGGGGTTTTCTGTAAAAAGTCAAAATACAAATATCTTATTATAAAAATTAAATATACATATTCTAGCTATGTAATTTCTATTATTTGGTGTTTATTGAGCCGCTGGTGAAATTTCAAATTTTCTGAAAAAAATATTATTTTATTATTATTTTAAGCCGTCACTAATACATTTAATTAGGGAAAATTACAAATTGGAATGAGTTGAAACAAATTTTGTGCATCATAAAACATTAAATAAAAATTTATCATGTGGTTTTTGGAACGAAATCATTTGCCAAAACGGTTTAGAAATTATTGAGGAAAAAAAGGCTTTTTTTTAGCGTAAATGGATGTTTGGGGTACTGTATTTATCATTTTTCCTCACCCCACACCCGTACCCATACCCACACACACCCACTTACTCCTCCCCTTAGCCAAATTCAGCAGCCCTCACCTTTTTCCCCACTTGGTTTGCAAAGGAAAGAAAAGGAAAAGAAAAGAAAAGAAAAGAGTAGAAAATGATATATTTTGAGTTGACTTTGACTTGAAACAACTTTCCCCACCTCACTCTCTCTCCTCACTCACCCACCCCCCTCATTTTCTGGCCGAAAACTGATCCTTTGAGCAGCAGCCCCCCCCTCCCCCAAGTTCTCACTCCATTTTTGCTTCAAAAATCCATAAAAAGCTTCAAAATCCGAACAATTTCAAAGCTTTTTCCAAATCCAACTCCTACCCATTATTTCTTGCCTATCTAGCATGGATCTAGGAGCATGGAAGCTACTTTTGGAGGCTAGGATTTTACATGCTAGAACTCAATTTGGAGGTATAAATTTTAACCATTTAGTGAGATTGTTGTTTAATTGCTTTATGTTAGCTTATTAAGTGTTTAATTAGGTTTTAGATTGGTTCTAATTGCAAGTTTTGGATTTCAAGTTAGGGTTTGTTGTGGAAAATGAGTTGTGGTTGATTGTGCATGGTTTAGTGAAGTGGTTTAACATAATTAGTGTTGTAGAAAACTAATCTAGTTGTTAATTACAACTTGTTACTTGAAATATTGTGTTAATTTGCTAATTGCTTACTAGGTTTTTGAAATTTGTTAAATTCTTGGGATTAAAAATGTGATTAAGGTTTTGATGACTTTATTAACATTATAAAATGTAGCTTAATGCTTTAAATCATGCAAATCCAAACTAGTTTGTTGTATGTGCATTTTGCTATAAAATGGTCGAAATTGGTCAAAATTGCGAACTAGCTTTTGTAAATATTGTGTTAAATCGAGAATTAAAATATGGTTAAGGTTTCATCATATCTTAGAAATTATATTGAGTGGTTTAACCATTTAAAATATGCAAAACCAAGTTTAATTGTAAAATTATGAATTTTACATTAAAAAGTGTTAAAATTGATATTTTTGCAAACTAGGATTTTGGAAATTATGCAAATTTATGTGATTAAATTATGGAAATGGTTTTATTGACTTATTTAAGATATATAATAAATATATTGGCCGCTACATTCATTTAAACATCGAGTTTTGTACTAAAACGGGTAATTTTGCTTGCTAGTCTTTCGGAAAAACGGCTTTTAGAGTGAATTTGGGGTTTTCGTGAGTTTTAACCTATTTTATATTAAAATTAGTGTTCGTGAATGTGCAAATGAGTGTGATTGGATTTTCTCGATGGTTTGACGTTCGTACATCGACATCGAGGGTTGGTTTGACTATTCTTGCATGTGTAGGCGATAGGTTTTGACCTATGCATGATACGCGTGCCGATTTAGTTTTCGTATGCCGTTTCGATTTTGAATTGGGTTTTTATGCGATACGATACGTTGTGATATGTAGGTACCCCATATGGACTTCGAGACGACAAGCAAGCGCGTGGCGACGTCGGCACCGGCTAGCGAGGACCAGGTGAGTAGATTTATATCTACGGGGAGAAGTCGGGTGGATGGCGTATAGCACCCCCGCAGTCCGTAATTAGTACTATGTAGTATATTTTTATGTGTGATAGTTAGTGTGTTATGGTTAGTTAGGGGTAGAAATAAGTAGCGTAGTTCCTAGTTGCGAACCATAGGATAGATTTGCACCCACACGCATACACTTGTATGTTTCTTATACTTGCACGGTGTTTGATGATATGGGATGACTTTGGAGTTGAGTCGATGATGTGGGCTTTGTGCCGCGAGATCGGTGATTTGATATGATTCGTATTTGGGATACGAAATGTGATTCTTGCGGGTTCGGGATGTGTGTTTACCCCCGCATTCATACTTTGAAGATGATATCAGTTGTACTAGACTTAGATCAGTACCCCAGATTATATGATATGATAAGTGATATCTGAAATGTGATGAGATAGTGTGATATTGAACCGTACCCAGCTTTTGGGATGCCGTACGACGATTTACCGTACGAGCCTATATTGATGATAGATCCGCGCTCATGACTCGAGGATGTCAGATGATATACTGTATCGTACGCGATACTATTGAGGCGGGATCACCGACTTATATATATTTATATATCGACTCAGATGTTAGGCGGTTTCCTTACCTGTAGTTCAGCTTGTTAGTTCGGCCGTATAGTTTAGTGTAGTTGTTAGAGTAGATTAGACTTCTCACCTATTTCAAAAACTACCGAATCGTGGGCATTTTTAAAGACAGCTCAAGGGAATCTACGGACATTTCAAAAACGACGTATCTTTTCATAAAAACACCGTAGCCCTATTTTCAAAACCCCATGATTCGTGTTATTTCAAAAGGCACCATTCGTAGGACTTATATTAGATTAATGCAGATTAGTTTTGGTTACGTCTAGTTTCAGCTCCCACTTTTTTTGTGGTTCGCTTTGCATCGCATTCTTATATTATGTTTCATACACCATTTTAATATCATGCTGATAGGACACCAGCACCATTACCGATGATGCGTATGTACCACGTACACTTACTTGCCGGCTCACACACATCTTCATCGGTAATTGCCATGTCACGTACACCTTAGAAAATATATTATTGCTTGACATAGCCTATTGGCGAATAGTTTAGACATTGTAGTTATTACCTGCTACTTCATGCATACTGTTATTCATTGTTATGCCGCATTCATGGATTCTCATGCATATATTCACTATTTTGCATGCTATTGAGGTTTGGATTTGGATTTCTATGAGATTTTCTGGATTTGGAGGAAAACCGCAAAAACACAAATAAACATATTCTCTCTTTTAAAATAAAAAGTGCGGTTTTCCCATGATGTATGAGTCGTCCACCATGAGTTTGCTGATGGATTTGGAAACCCGATTCGAGGAGACGGATGAACCGTTTCGGGTACATGGTGGACCCGGTGCGGTACCCCGGGGCAAGAGGAATGTGGTGATGACGTTGAGCCTGGCAGGGGAGTACTACCTACCGGTGATTTTACCCGACGCGTCGGATATCCGGAGGATACCGTCGTGGTCGTGAGATTTATGGTACGGGCCGGTCTGGACTGACGGCGCCCTAGATATTGAGATTGAGACATTGATATTTCGAGACAGTGAGATTTATGTTTTGTGTCGATGCTAGACACTGTTGATGCTGATTTCATTTATGATACCTCAGTTTAAAAATACGAAGGAAATCTCACTAATTTATGAAAACAGTTTCTTCATTTACATGTATTCTGTTTCATGCATTCATACCTCATTCGTAGGATATATTGCTACTTGAGGCACTGACACGGGCACATGAGTTTACACTCGGGTTAGATATTTACCCTAGCCTTATTATAGGCTGCATGTTATATACTTATTTTGAGGATATATTATGATTATTTACCTAGGTTGCGTTATTTATGCGATTTCTGTGCGTAGATGTTTTTCTATTCACGAGTTGGCAGCTCACCCCCGTTGTGCCCCAGTTTCTTGCAGGTTTGCCGTACAGGTTTCATTACGGCTTGCGAGCTCAGTTTCATTCGGGTGACTTGCTAGTAGGTGGGTTTTTCTTGTATCGTACCCATCATATTACCTTGTATGATATTATTCAGTTGTATCTAGTAAATTCCATCAACCAAACATGTATTTGAGATAGAGACCAGTGTTGGTTATTCTTTCGACCTTAGAGTCGCTCGTTATATTTCTGGTAGTTTTGAGTTTCCTTTTGAGTTTTGATCCTCGCCGTTGGCGTTGTATATTTTATTGTTTGTGTGGTTGTGACCGTCGATTGACGAAGAGCTAGCTCCCGCTTGGGGATGCCTTTTTCTTGTTTTCGTATACTATTCATGTTGTATCCCGTTTGGGGGCCAGTATTTACAAAGGAGACTCTGCCGAAATTTTCAGTAAAATTTTGATGTTTTAAAAAACCGCATAATTCGGCTTATGCTATTGAAATTACTTGCTTAAGTTGGTTTTCCTGCACTCTACTACTTTTCTTGGTTTGGATTTCTGAGTTTTCGGTTTACTTAGATTACTTACGTCTCGAGACGTTCGTAGTTTAAGTGCCGGTCACGTTCCGTACTTTCGGGTCGTGACAAAGTTGGTATCAGAGCGTTAGGTTTTACCTTCGGAGCGTAGGATGACCCTTGGTTGATGGAATAGGTGACTAAAGTAGAGTGACGTACCGTTGATATGTTCCGCGGCATATTTACGACACGCCACTCCACTTATGAAGCCTTAGGATGTACATTTCCTTGTTCAGTATTATATTCCTTCCTGATCTAGCCTCATCGGTACCAGTTTGGTTTTGCTGCTACGGTTACGGCAGGGACAGCTACGGCTAGAGTTGTGGTCAGCATGAGCTCGTTATGAACGAGGACTGACCATGGCGTGATTCCGGCGACACAAGATTGCATAGATGTGTCTTTTTACTGTGTTTCCGCGCCATGAGCGTTTGGCGGATCGCCTTTATGAGACTTCTCGGACGTGCCGATCAGTATCAGAGGATTGAGCCAATGATAGAGGCCAGCCAGATCTTGATGACCGTTGGTGTGTTGCTTATTCATGATGATTGAGGCACGGTTCAGCGTGCAGACGAGTGAGCCCGTTATTGCTGCGAACGACGAGATATCGCCCCAGATGTTGGAGCTATTGCAGTACGAGTTGTACTAAGAGATGATTGAAGGTCGCTAGTCACCGAGGATGAATGACTAGGACATGTGGTTCGTTCGCTACCCCGATGCGAGGTCATCAGACAGATTGATTCCAGCTAGAGACGACTTCACGCGGAGACGTTGGGAGTCGACAGAGACGATCGAATGTCAGAAACCTATTATTCCAAGTTTAAAGTAGTCGGAAAGACATGCAGGCAATTCTATGGTCCCTCTAGAAGAATGAAACCCTAACTCGACTTAATGACCGTGTGAAAGCCTTTGAACCTTCGGGTTTGCGGCAGTTCTGCGGCGCCATTAGTGAGGCTTGGGTTTGCCCTTCTACGGCTGGACCACCGATGCTGTGGTATGTACTCGATACTATTAAACTGTGCACAAGATGTTGAGCTCTTGGGGGATTATGAGGTTTTGACGACTCGATCAGATGGCTCGACTTAATTCAGATGCTAGGTGGTGAGATGCATTTCTTGGGAGACTCCAGATATGAGGATAGCCATTGGAGCTTAGTCCATGCAGCCGCGACGAGACGAGTCCAAAGCAGACGATATTAGAGAAAAGTGAAGTAAGAGGTTCATACCAGATCTAGATGAGATGACGTTCCACTCCGCCGACATCAGAGATGCGATGCGCATGCCGAGGCAGAGTACTGGATATACCTTCCAGAAGGAGTCGCGATGGGTATGCAGCCGTTACAGAGCAAAGATGCAGATATAGGAAAGGACAATGACTTCCGGACAGTTGGCAGAAGGCGAGACATGGAAGAGACCGTGAGCAGGATTCCTTCCAGGACACTGCTGCAATGATACTTGCACCCAGGATCAGATGTGTCACGTACATTCAGAGAGCCAGAGGCCGACGCCAGTGATATGCTGCCTCACGAGTGGTCGCGATGATTGACCAAGAGATGACCAGAGGAGTGCCAGAACGGAATCGTCCCCGTTAGCACACCTGACAGGGCCGATGAGCCGATGGACCGAAAGATTGGTAATTCACAGTGAAAACTTTGACCCAGGAGTGGTCATGGTTACGCACCCCAGCAGGACAGAGTTCATGATCATCGACGAGACGTCCTACTAGTGACCGCGACAGTTGGCCGAGATTCTTAGAGGATGCGCTGGAGCGGTACTATTCCGCCATTATTGATTCCGATGTTTTGGGTGATTTATTCGTATGATTTGATTTTGATGATTGAGGATTTACGATCTTTGCATAGTGTTGCACTTGATATCGTTTTCGTTCTTTAGTTTCACATGTTTGTGATTTTATGGTTTTAGACATTTGAGTTGATTTTGTGCATATGCACGCACACGATTTGGTTCCTGCACTCTGTATAGTTTATATATGCTTTGTAAGTCCATATTGCGACCCCCGGTTCTTACGGGGAGGCGGAAACGGTATAAAAAACGAATTTTTATCGCAAGAGGCAACATGGACTAACTTATGGTCGGGATCGTTACCTAAACTAAAACTAGCAAACTAAGCTAAAGATATTTAGCTACTCGGATGAAGATGGTTATACCTAAACTTGAACTCCTTCTCTTCAAGCTCCGGTGGTGGTCCGATGGCTCCTTCTCGTCGTCTCCGTACGCCGAAGATAGATCCACTTGAAAGCTCCAACCTTTAGCTCCTTCTTCGGTCTTTGAAGAAACTAGTTCACTTGGTTTGCTAAACCTAGTGAACTAGAATGAGTAGAGAGGAAGTAGAATGGGATTTTATCTATGGTTCTTGATTCTCAACTCATGAGACAAGAGAACCATAGATCAAGAGAGGGAGCAAGAGGTTGAGGGTGAGAGCAAGGGGAGAGCTCAAGAACAAGAGAGAGAATGAGCAAGAAAGAATGAGCAACTCTTTTGTCTTTCACCCTCTCATAATCCAAAGCAATGATAACTCATCATATCAACAAAAGTCTTATGTGATGGTTGAAGTAACCATAACCTTATCATGTCATGCACTCATTTTACTCAAAAGAACAAGCAAGAAAAAGTCTTTGGCATGAAATGATAACCATGGTTATCATGATGGTCAACTAGTCAAGCCTAGTCAACCGGTCAACAAGTCAACAAAAGTCAACAAGTCACCAAAGTCAACAAGTCAACAAAAGTCAACAAGTCAACAACCATATCACCATAATACTTAATTAATATAATAGTTAATCACATATCATATTCTCATTAGGGTTGAGCAAAAAGTCAAAAGTCAACGGTCAACTGTCAACAACCCTAATGAGAATCCACTGCCTCTGCCTCCCTGTCAACTGTGCATACACACCCGCATCCGCGTTCCGAGGAACACGAATGCAAACTGGATAAATCCAATCCCATAAGGTACACTAGGATCTGGCTTAAACCAAAGCCCGCTAGTGTAAACTGTCCGGACACTGTACGTGCACAAGTGCACGGATGTGACCGAACCCTGTCGCAAAACCATGCGACCTGTCGCAATACCATGCGACCTCTACTCTTTTGCCTAAAGGCGAAAAGCTTTCTGTGTGGGACTCTAAAGACTCGACACTACGCTGGCAGTGGGTTTAACCACAGACCGCAAGCGGCACTAGCTGTGCGTAACGGTCCCCAGGTAATGCCGACAAGAAGACTGACGAGGCGAAACCCATCTGAACTCCTACTGAGCCTGAGCGTGACATTCTCCGTACAGTCCGGTCTGTTCGTCTGATACATCGCATGGCGGGCCTAGGGGGCGGTAAACGTCAGTCCCCCAATAGCGGTACAAGTCGTGCCGGAGTGAAGCCCAATACACCCTGAGATAACACTGGAAACCTACCAGTATATCTCGTTTGCCCTGGCCAGGGACTACTCGTGTAATGGCTCTCCTAGACACAGCGCGATGTCAACCCCCAATACCGGGAGAGACGAATCCTGTCTAACCGTCACTGCCTCCAAGTGCTTCGGGACTGCACCCAACCACCACCTGTTTGCACGACTCCTTTGAGCCGTGGTAGGGTAGTGATCAAAGTACAGTGGGAACACACTCGAGGCGGAGTGACAGTGTCAAGTCAGCGGACTAAGCTGTACTCATGTCACCTGGGAACTGATAACTGACGATAGGTATAATACCAACTAGTCAGTTCCCGACGAGTCCTGTCCAGTGTACCCGTAACCTAACGAGCACCCGCATACTATCTCAAGTACGACGTACTGATGGCTGTGGGACAGACCGTCTCCCACACTGGGATGAGAAGCGCATGCGCTGGTCTACTCCGGAGTATCGATGCCCTGTCTCGATAGTCCTGCGACCAGGGACCTGAATAAGGATGTGCTTATAGATTACCCAGCCCCACTAGTGTGACTGCCATCACAACGCTGGTAATCAAGCAAAGATCCTAAGGGCTCCACTAATGCGTATAAGTGATATACTGAAATAAACACAAGTACACATTGAAGTAGAAACAAACCAAGTAGCATACTACTATTTTGAGCAAGATTGTATATACAAGGTGAATATCCCAAGCATCCATTAAGTAATATACAAACTAGTATGATACAGTAATGGCCTCTAGGGCATATACACTAACAATCTCCCACTTGCACTAAGGCCACGTACTGGCGTATCGAAGACCTATCATCTCGATCAGCCGCTCGAACTGAGTCTGGGGCAGGGCCTTGGTGAATGGATCAGCAGTGTTATCTTCTGAAGCGACTCTCCGAACCTCGATCTCCTGGCGATCTACGATCTCCCTGATCAGGTGATACCGCCTTAAGATGTGCCTGGATTTCTGATGGGACCTGGGTTCCTTCGCTAAAGCTATAGCCCCGTTGTTGTCGCAATACAGAGGTATTGGATCAACAATGGACGGAACCACCTGAAGTTCTTTCAAGAACTTCCTCATCCAGACAGCTTCTTTTGCGGCATCAGATGCAGCGATGTATTCCGCTTCCATCGTCGAGTCTGCAACGGTTTCCTGTTTGGAACTCTTCCAACACACCGCCCCTCCATTGAGGGTAAAGACAAAACCCGACATGGACTTGGAATCATCCTTGTCACTCTGGAAGCTAGAGTCAGCAAAGGCCTCGATCTGGAGGTCCTTTCCGCCATACACCAAGAACATCTCCTTAGTCCTCCTCAGGTACTTGAGAATGTTCTTTACCGCTATCCAATGTTTCTCCCCAGGGTTTGACTGATACCGGCTTACTACACTCAGTGCATAAGCTACATCCGGTCTGGTACACAACATCGCATACATTATAGAGCCTACCGCAGAAGCGTAGGGTATAATAGACATGCGATCCCTCTCCAAATCAGTCTTGGGAGACATCTCTTTAGAGAGGGTGATCCCGTGACAAGCCGGTAGGTTACCGCGCTTGGAATCTTCCATACTGAATCTTTTCAGTACGGTGTCGATGTACCTGGACTGAGAAAGTCCCAATATCCTCTTGGATCTATCACGATGGATCCGGATCCCCAGGATGTATGAGGCATCACCCAGGTCTTTCATGGAGAACCTTTGTGACAAGAACCCCTTGACAGATTGTAGCATAGGAATATCATTTCCTATTAAGAGAATGTCATCCACGTATAAAACGAGGAATACTACAGTTCTCGCTACAAATCTACTATAGATGCATGGTTCATCTGGATTTTTGATAAAGCCAAATTCTTTGACCGTCTCATCAAAGCAGATGTTCCAACTCCGCGATGCCTGCTTTAGTCCATAGATGGACTTAAGCAACTTGCACACCTTTCCGCTGCTCCCACTCTGAATGAAACCCTCTGGCTGGTCCATATAGACACACTCCTCTAAATTTCCATTTAGAAAAGCTGTCTTTACGTCCATTTGCCAGATCTCATAATCGTGGAAGGCAGCAATGGCAAGAAGGATCCGAATGGATTTCAGCATGGCTACTGGAGAAAAGGTTTCGTCGTAGTCCAAGCCAGGTCTTTGACGAAAACCCTTTGCTACCAGCCTAGCTTTATAGGTCTCAACCTGTCCATCTACACCAATCTTCCTTTTGAAGATCCACTTGCATCCTACGGGTTTTACCCCGTCTGGAGCAATGTCCAACGTCCATACCTTGTTGGTGTACATGGACTCCATTTCGGTCCGCATTGCATCCAGCCATTTCACTGAGTCAATGCTCTGAACGGCCTGCTGGAAGCTAGTAGGCTCATCATAATCTATGATGCAATCCTCTCTATCCCCGTCTATGAGAAAACCGTAGTATCTCTCAGGCGGATGAGACTGCCTACTACTTCTGCGGAGCGGCGTAGGAATGTCCTGTTCTTCCGAACCTTCTGGTTCCACTAAACTTTCAGTAACAGTCCGTGGTTCTGGAATTTCTTCCAGTTCTACTGTGCTCCCACTTATCTGGTTTTCCAAAAACTCAGTTTCCAAGAAGTAGGCATGACGAGAAACAAGAACTTTTTGTTCCTCTTCACAGTAGAAGAAATATCCTTTTGAGTTCTTTGGATACCCCACAAACTTGCACTGTACTGAGCGTGCCTCGAGCTTGTCCGCATGCTGCTTTTTGACAAAAGCCGGACATCCCCATGTCTTAATGTGCTTAAGATAGGGTCTCTTCCCACACCACATTTCATATGGTGTGGAAGGCACAGTCTTAGTCGGAACTCGGTTCAAAAGGTACGCTGCTGATTCTAGCGCATACCCCCAGAATGATCGCGGTAACTCAGCATTACCCATCATGGACCGCACCATATCCAATAGGGTGCGGTTCCGTCTCTCCGATACACCGTTATGTTGCGGGGTGTATGGAGGAGTAAGCTGAGAGAGAATTCCGTTCTCTTTTAAATAGTCCAGGAACTCGGCACTTAAGTATTCTCCACCTCGATCCGATCTTAGAATCTTAATACTTTTGCCGGTCTGTTTCTCTACTTCATTCTTATACTCCTGGAATTTTCCAAAGGCCTCGGACTTATGTTTCATCAAGAAGACATAACCGTACCTTGAGAAGTCATCCGTAAAAGTAATGAAGTAAGAATGTCCGCTTCGGGCATGTGTAGACATTGGACCGCACACGTCACTGTGTACGAGTCCCAAGAGCTCGCTCGCTCTTACTCCATGTCCAGTAAACGGAGTCTTTGTCATCTTTCCTTTGAGACAAGATTGACAAGTGGCATACGATTGATATTCGAACGCATTCAAATATCCTTCTGTATGTAACTTAGTCAACCTTCTCTCATTGATGTGACCCAATCTACAATGCCATAAGAAAGTCTGATTTATTTCCGGAGACTTTCTTTTGTGTGTATTCTGGACGTTGAAAATTTGTGGTTGGTTTAACACGTATATACCATTACTCAATGTACCTGACCCAATCAAAACTTGATTAAGGTGAATGTTTACAACATTACTTACAAACGCAAATTCATAACCTTCTTTAGAAACTAAAGATACAGAAATGATATTACAAGTTGCGTTGGGTACAAAAAAGCAATTACGCAAAACCAAAACATGTCCATCTGACATTCCCAGGTGATAGTCCCCCACGGCTTTAGCATCCATGCTAGCTCCGTTCGCAACTTTGAGGGTCATGTCACCTGCCTTCAAAACCCTACGGTTTCTCAACGCCTGCAAAGAATTACAGATATGAGATCCTGATCCGGTATCCAATACCCAGGAAGTAGAGTTTATTGAAAGACAATTTTCAATAACATACACACCTGAAGCTGAAGCTGCAACCTGCTTCAATTCCTGTGTTCTGGCCTTCCAGGCCCTGCAATCATTCTTCCAGTGTCCTTTCTTATGACAATAGAAGCATTCTTCCTTATCCACAAGCTTCCCCGCTATCTTTGTTGCTTTGCCTTTTCCCTTCGTATCCACTTTACCAACACCGCCCCTTGGTTTGGCGGGGGCCTTCTTCTTCTTTCCCTTGGCTTTCGCCTTGGACCTAGAAGAAGATGATCCTCCTACAAACAAAGTGGATGTTTCCCTACCTTTCTGTAGGGTGCCCTCTGCGCTCCTCAGCATGTTGAGGAGCTCTGATAGTTCAACCTCTTTTTCTTGTAGGTTGAAGTTCAGTATAAACTGGGCGTAAGTGGAAGGAAGGGACTGGAGAACTATATCCGTATATAGCTCACTCTCCAATGTGATCCCTAGGTCAGCGAGCTCCTCAATGAAGCCGATCATCTTTAGCACATGCTCGGCTACTGATGATCCGACGGCCATTCTTGTCGAAAATAACTTTTTCGACGCTTCGTATCTTGCGATACGTGATTGCTCTCCATACAGTTCTTTTGTATGGAGCAATATGGACTCCATGTCCATATTCTCATGCCTCCTCTGATGTTCGTTGTCCATCGAGGCAAGCAGGAGGCACTTGGCCTTCGCGCTATCAATCTCCCAAGTCTTGCGGATTTCCTTATCCGCGACGCTGGAAGTTGGACCAGGGACAGGGGGAGCTTTGGTGGTAAGAAGATACCCCAGCTTGTCATAAGTGATTGCTATCTTGACATTCCTGAGCCAATCTTTGTAGTTTGGCCCTGTCAGTTTGTTTTTATCTAGGAGTAACTTAAGTCCAGTCATGTTGATTGGTCGCTGCAATTAGGAGAGAGAAGAAGAAACACTCAGCATGATGCTCTTGCAAGTTTAGAGTGGTTTTTAGTTTGTCTAAACAGGATGGCTCCCACTGTTTCTCGAATCCCTCCTCAAACCATAAAGGAAGAATTAGCCGGGATCAATCCCACCGTACAATACTTGCTTAACCGTTCAGCCAGGCCGGTGTCGGTACTTCGAGGGAGGTTTTCCAACGCTTTCGCGAAGTTCCTTAATTAGAGAACCTCTTTTCCCTGGGGGCGTAGCCCCGCTAACACCTTTCTAGGCACCTACTAGGTTTATAGCATTGATCGTTAAGTGAGAAATTTCCCGAGGAGTAGCATATACTCACAGTAGGATCGGGATCCAAATATCATCGCGTGACGAAACTGAAGGAATCCTACCAGAATCATCACACTCCAAATGGTATGCAAATCTAGCAAGTTTCAGTACTTATGAAACTCCCGATGTGGATTTTTGCCCCATGCTCTTATGACCTTGACTTTGGCCAACAAATCATAAGTCACATGTCAAGTTCTGCCCGTCGTTCTCCAGGTTAATTTGAATCCACCCGCACCTACCCTTGACTTTGGCCAACAAGGCAGTACGACTGTTCCAAACCAACGCATCTATCTATGCTGCACATGAATACCCAATAGCTACCAATCACTGTGCCTTGACTTTGGCCAACAAACACAGCTTGAATACTATTGACTATTCATGTGAAACGACGGAGGGCTACGGATGGTTTTGGCGAAACCGTGAACGTAGTGAACTTGATTTAATCGATGGAACGAGATAGCTTTTAGAAGGAGTGGCTCAAGCTCCGCATTTAAAAGTTATTTTGAAAAGAACCGAGTGGTTTTTCGAAAGTGTTCCAACGACTTTAACTTGGTTTATTATCTTGCATTAGTTCTTTTAATGCGTGATATTCTTGCATTAGTACTTTTAATGCGTCCCATCATTTAACCCTACCATTGCAGAAAACAACCAAAATATGACGTACGCTTATGCCATTCGCATTCGCCACTGGGCCCCGTCATTACCCGTTAGGTTACTTAACTAACGACAGAGCGGGGGCTGGGCTAGCGCGTCTGTAAAACATAAGCAACGCCTAAATAGTAAGCAATGATAAACATTTCAGATCATAGATAAATACATTGGATATACTAGTAATCTGTAATTTGTACGAGCCTGTAACAAAAACAGATAACACGGTCGCGGTGAATAGCCAAAACCCCACCCAAGACCCCTACGGGTACGGCAAACTACCCGCCAAGTACCCGAAGCGTAGCAACCTCCCTCATCTCCATGAGTAGGCCACTCGACACTTCGGCATACCCGGTAGTTTGTGCACCCCTCCACGGGTCTATCCTAGGAGCAAAAACAGTAAAAAGAAATTATACAATGACGGCTACAACCCCGACCCGGTTGTGCGGCCAAACAAATAATTATTACATCAATTTACAAATTTACATGAATTGCAAGAAAAGTAAACTCTCGTCTCACAACCCCCGGCTATTCACCCGCGACAATCCAACATATTTATATACACATTCCAGCACATTACAGATCATGTATAACCCCGACTAATCGACTTATAGCGATTAGCCGACGTTCAATACATGCAAACATCACAGATATAACCATCATAGTCAAAGTGCAATGAAGTTCGGAAAAAATACGGAATTATAGGACCCCAAAAGGAAATTTCTTTTCTGTAAAATCTGGGCACATATAATATATCTCAAAAATCCCAAAACCAACACAGACACACACTGCACGAAAAACGACGCACTAAAGACAACAAACCGCGGCGCTTCAGCGGCGGCCAAGAAGGGTCACGCGGCGGAAGCGCGGCGGTTTAGACGAATTGGTGAATCGTTTTTCATGGGTGTTCTAACAAAACCCTGAGACGAATTTAGGAGTATGAAGTTTTTCATTTTGACCAGAAAAAATTTCAACAGAAACTCAGTTTTTGTAGTTTTCCGGTTTTGTGATTTTTTTCGGTTCCGAACTTCGTTACACTTTACTACCTAGCTAGTTTAAGTTTAGTTAGGCTCTGATACCACTGTAAGTCCATATTGCGACCCCCGGTTCTTACGGGGAGGCGGAAACGGTATAAAAAACGAATTTTTATCGCAAGAGGCAACATGGACTAACTTATGGTCGGGATCGTTACCTAAACTAAAACTAGCAAACTAAGCTAAAGATATTTAGCTACTCGGATGAAGATGGTTATACCTAAACTTGAACTCCTTCTCTTCAAGCTCCGGTGGTGGTCCGATGGCTCCTTCTCGTCGTCTCCGTACGCCGAAGATAGATCCACTTGAAAGCTCCAACCTTTAGCTCCTTCTTCGGTCTTTGAAGAAACTAGTTCACTTGGTTTGCTAAACCTAGTGAACTAGAATGAGTAGAGAGGAAGTAGAATGGGATTTTATCTATGGTTCTTGATTCTCAACTCATGAGACAAGAGAACCATAGATCAAGAGAGGGAGCAAGAGGTTGAGGGTGAGAGCAAGGGGAGAGCTCAAGAACAAGAGAGAGAATGAGCAAGAAAGAATGAGCAACTCTTTTGTCTTTCACCCTCTCATAATCCAAAGCAATGATAACTCATCATATCAACAAAAGTCTTATGTGATGGTTGAAGTAACCATAACCTTATCATGTCATGCACTCATTTTACTCAAAAGAAC